>CAJNJA010006499.1:0-16850 GCA_905231915.1 Symbiodinium necroappetens
GGGGGGGGGAGGGCGGGTTGATTTGGAGTTTAGGGTTGTCGGGGGCTGGGTGCCCTAACTTAAATGGTAGTTCGAGTTCAGGGCGGTTTTGAATGCCCTAAACTTCCTATACCTTGAAGGCCTTGCCGGTGTTTGAGCGCTGGAACCCTAAAGAGTGTTCGCAGCCGAGGTATTTGTCCCTAAACCCTATAGAGAACCCTAAACCCTAAAGAGTGTGCGCAGCCGAGGTATTTTGTGAAGCACACTCTGGAAGAAGGTCTGGCTCAAAGCCGGTGCATGGATGGCTCCTTTCACAAGTGAGGGTGTAGGGTTTAGGGTTTAGCGTTTTTAGGGTGTTTACGTTTGTGTTAAGGCACTGATCGTGGGCCCGGCTTCCACGGGTTCATGGCTCCGTGTCCTCTTTACCAATCTTCCTGAGTTCAAGAGCCTTAGACACTACGCCCTCACGAGCCCCAAGCACGACACACCGGCCCCTAAACTCCTGAGCCCCCCCCCAACATACCTTCCCTGTTGAAAGAGCGATCCACTGCTAGAGCATTCTTGTGGCAACTGGTGACGACACAGCCTGCCAACGCTTGGCATTCCGGAAGGCATGCAACCTGCGCTTCCTCCACCCCAGAAAACCTTCCCTTTAAGTTTTGGGGGCACATGTAATTCGATCTAACAAAATCATTAGACAGTCAAGCTCCAGACTTTCCGAATGAAAGTTTAAATATTGATTACCCTGCAAAGATCGCCCAAACCGTATTCCTAGTTTGTAAGCACAGCTTTTGTTGGGGCGTTAGGCTGATATGCCCCAGGTCTTATACAGGGCGCATGGTCCGTGCACAATTTCATAAGCTGGGAATCCGTGTTTTAGCCTGTGTGTTCCCACCGGGTATAATCAAGCCAGCCAAGAGGATTTTGATATGAATGCCTCGTGTTTCATTGATTATCGTGGCAGAGATCTTGAGTTTGTACTGTGACTTGTTTATACTGCAGCTGCCGCCTGTGGAGCTCTTTGGCTAGCACTAGCGACTAGTGAGTACTTGCACGGAAGCCCCTCCGAAGCCTGGGAGAAATGGGAGTCCTTAGACATAGACACGGCAAGTCAAGACCCCCCCCCCTGCAACTGGTCATCGAACTGCAGCGAGATATTATAGTCTCCATTGTAGTTCCTTCTCTTGGTTTAACCAATTCTATGTTAAGGATCCGAAAAGGTAACCCCCAAAAAGGAACTACAATGGAGACTTGAGGTAGGCCTTAAAACAAAGCAGGCGAGAACAAGGTGTTTAAACAGAAAGGACATTAAGCCCTGGGCGTCACATAGCCGGCAACCTCGGATTCTGTCGTTTCGAACTTGGCGTCGGCAAAGGAAGCCAGCATTGCCCAAGGGTGCCTCTGCGACTGCAAAGTGCCCAACCTTCCTTTTAATGCATCCGCAGTGCTAGTGCTTGTCGAGATGTAGGTAGTTTCGACGAATCTATCAGTATAAAACAGTAGTTTTGGTGTCTCCTTGATATGGTTTGAGAATAATATACCCCTGCCTGTAATGCCCCAAAAACATTGTAATTGTTAAGGCCCCTATTTGATTTAGGATGTCGAGGGGCATTGCGGTTTTAGTTGCGACTTCCTTAACTGGAAACTGTAAGCCAGGCCATCCCAAAACATCACTTTCGGGCCACCTGAATCCTAAACCCCAACTTTTTTCAACATCCTATACCTTGAAAGCAGAAAGACGTTGCAGGATTTGGGATAGGCGTGCAGCTTCCGAACCGGCCCAACGCCCTTAACCCCGAGTTCCCGAAACCCGAAGCCCCAAAACCCTAAATTCCTAAACCCTGAGTTCCTAAACCCTAAGTTCCGATGCCCTAGATCCCTAAACCCTAAATTCCCAAACCCCAAACCCCTATAAACCTACACGCCGAAACCATAAATCCTTAAACCCTAATTTCTGCATAGGAAGTCGAGTCCCGAGCTTTCCAGCTTCAATCACGGTGGATGCCTGTGTCACCCTGCAAGGGAGGGCTTCCATGCAGTCTAGGCTTTAGCTTAAGATCCGTCAATACTGAATGATACCTATATACCTATATACCTATATACCTATATATATATATATAGGTACATGTACAGTTATATGTATGTATGCATGCATGCATGGAAGTAAGTGAGTAAGTAAGTAAGTAAGTAAGTAAGTAAGTAAGTAAGTAAGTAAGTAAGTAAGTAAGTAAAGTAAGTAAAGTAAGTAAGCAAGGAAGTAAGTAAGTAAGTAAGTAAGTAAGTATGTATGTATGTATGTATGTATGGGTGTGTGCAAATATATATATATATAGATAGATAGATAGATAGATAGATAGATCGATAGATGTTGGTTCAAGATTAAGCTATGTTGCTGTTAACGCTCACATGTTCTAGTCTAGGTGTCGCTTTAGGTTTGGGCCATGGTTTCTTTCGAAGAAGCGCGCGTCTACAGTGGTGCTAAAGTGTACACCATGGACCTGCATATGGAAATTATAGTTTTTTCTCAGCTATCTCATCACGACCCCTGCTAGATCAGTGCTAAAATCGCTCAACGCCTAGGGTGCTTCCATCAAGTCTGTGCATCTGCTGGGGCGAAACCCTAGAGAGGCCCCCAGGGGCCTTAAGCTTCGACCGTGTTGCCGGAAGAGTTGTTTAATCCTAGTAAGGGATACTGGTGCTGCTTCTGGTTTAATTAGTTGAGACTGGTACAAACCCTGTTTGCGCCAGTCTGATGCTTCATCCTTATTGCGCAAAACTGATGTAAGCACCAGAATCTTCCGCAATATAGAGGCCTGAACAATCGTCGCTGCCTTGTTTGTAAACAGAACAAACATCTTCTTCTAACCCTACTTACTACGTCCCGCGATCCTTTCAGCACTGCTCTCTCGAGCACACCCCAACATTCCTGACCTTGAATTCGTTGAGGTTCGCTGAGATCATAGCGCAAGTTTGGGCAGTCGCTGATGTGGAGAAGGTTTAGGGTTTAGGGGTTCCGTGGCCTGAGCCAGCTATAGTAGAAGCTATGAAGTTGGAACACTACAGTATCATCCTCCTGGCCTTAAGGTAAAGTATAAGGGATCCTAGCACACATCATCCTAAAACCATGTTGCATATTTTCTGGGCTTCGCTTTATCTTGGTTTGCATCGGATTTGCTTATGTTTGGGATCTCTCATTTCCTGAACGACAAAGCCGGAGCCCACAGCTGTAGGGTCTACATCACTACAAGCCCTACCTCGGGACATTGAGTCCGGGCATGCTCTCATTTTAAGCTATGTGGTGGTGCCGCGCGCTGCGCTGAGATCCAGCGAAGATCATGTTGAAGTGGGTCGGGGGCGAGGCTTTGTTTTTTTGTGTTCCAGTACTTTTAGGACTTGCATATCTTAAAGGTCTGCCAAGAAGTTGGGTCATGGATGTCCAGTGTAAAGCCTGCAGGCACACGATAGACCCGAACTAAGATCACAACCCTTATAAAGCCTGAACCCATGTCCTTATGAAGCGTTGTCCAGGTCCTGGAATTGTGAGCGTTGCATAGGAATCCCCAACCTGAACCTATCACACGCTAAGTCCTAGCTACGTCCTTCCAAGGTCTCCATACTGTAAGTATGCCTTCAGAAGACTCAAGCCGACTGCCTTATGCCATACACTAAACACCAAGACCCTCATCGCCGACTGTCATCAACCCCGTATAAGGGTATATTCTGCGTTTAGGGTTTAAATGTCCATGTACGCAGATAATTCGTGTATACTTAGGCCTTAAAAGGGGTTCCAAACAGAGGCTTAGGGCTTAGGGCTCAGGGAGGTACTTCGAGACCTATGTATCTACTATATGGGCACATGGAGCCTTAAAAAAATCCTAGAACACACACGCCTCACCCCAAGCCCTCAACCCGCGAAATCCTCAACCCTATAGGAGCAACCCTACACATCTATACGCCCTTGATGCAAGAACGCGCCAAACAGCCTGCAAAACAGTTTTTTTTACATATGCTGTACCATCTTCCGAAACCCTACAATCCCTACCCCTTAGGGTCCAAGTAGTCCTTATTTATGGTTTTTGGGCCCCAAAGTCCTTAAATAATGATTACTTGGACCCTTAGGGTACTCCCTAAACCCAATATAATGTATAAACCGTTGATCCCTGAACCAAGAGTCCTGCGAACCCCCCATAAACCCTGCATCGCTAAACATTTATGATAAGCCGCTCAGGCCGATAAACTGTTACCAAGCTGTCTTAAGCCCTTTCTTTAGACTTGATCCACATGAACACCCGTAGTAAATATGTGCAGCCTTTGTTTACCCCATACTCAACCCTTCTTGAACCCTTATGAAACCTATGCCTTTTACCCTTTATACGCCCATAAGATTCAACCCTAAACCCTAAACCCTATAATTACACTAAACCCTAAACCCTAAACCCTATAATTACACTAAACCCTAAACCCTAAATCCTAAGCTTCCTAAAAGCCCCGAGCCCGGACTCCTATCGGAGGAGGCTGGAGGGCGGGGGCCCCAGAAACCTCGGATCCTCTCCGGCTTTCCACAGCGCCTTCGGGGTTTTTGAGGGTTTTAAGGGATTTGGGGTTTTAAGGGATTTAGGGTTTTAAGGGCTTTAGGGTTTTAAGGGATTTAGGGTTTTAAGGGATTTAGGTTTTAGGGTTTACGGATTTCGGGTTCAGGATTTAGGGGTTTAAGGGGTTTAGGGTTAGGAAGAGGGGGTACCAGAAGCTGTTCTTTTTGGGGTACCGTAAGGGGGGGTTTCACAAGGGTACCAGAAGCTGTTCTTTTTTGGGTACCATGAGGGATAGCATAAGGGTACCGGAAGCGATCCCTTTTTGGGTACCGTAAGGGATAGCATAAGGATACCAGAAGGGATACTATAAGGGTGCCACAAGGGTTACTATAGGCCTTGAGGTTTACTATACGGGTACTTATCCCTTTTGCTGCTGCTGCTCTGGTGCTACACGGTACTACGCGTTCATCATTGCGGTTCTTGCCGTCTTTTGATATAGTATTGATACCCCTGAGTGCTGGCAGAGGTGCTGCTACCATCTTCTTCTGAGGCGATGCCTCTTGCTGCTAGTTCTGCTGCTAATGCTCTTCCTTGTTCTGAGAAGGCAACTGAGCCGACTCGGAACAAAGCCCACTTTCGGACAGCCTCAGCATTTCTTCTCTGGGTCTCATGAAAACTGCCTCAAGCTTGCAGGCCTGAGCTGGATAACCCTAAACTCCCTAAGCCCTAAACCCTAAACACACCTCGTGGCTGGTTCTAACCAGGAAAGGATAGAACGCATCCTTGAGCTGCTCCCAGAAGGTCCCTTATCGTGGTTCCTGCAACCCCTACACCCGAAACCCGAAATCCTAAACCAACCCTCAAACCCTAAACCCTAAACCCTAAACCAACCCTAAACCCTAAAATCCTGAGCCTTTAAACCCCTAAACCCTATACTTCTAAGAGCCGGAAACAGTCAGAAAGCAGAAAGCGGTAAGGAGATCCGGCTTTCCAAGAGAATCCACAAACTCCAAGTACCCATGTAGCGTTTAGGGTTTTTGGGTGTAGGGTTTGGCGTTTTAGGGCGGGTTTAAGGTGTGGGGTTTTAGTGTTTAGGCTTTTGGGTTTAGGCTTTTAGGGTCTAGGGTTTTAGGGTTTGGGGTTTAGGGTGCAGACATGTCTGAACTATCAGTGCTAAGATCCTTCGTGCAAAAAGCCTCAAAACCAGATACAGCCCTCCATAGATGGAGCTTGGTGCTTAGACTAAACCCTAAACCCCTAAACCCTAAACCCTAAACCCTAAGCTTGGTGCTTAGACCCTCTGGGAAAAGGTTCCCTCTCACTGAGCTGATGAACAACCCGGAAGCGCCGGACGACTCAGAGGGAGGGAGCAGATGCCCCTAAATTCCACCTATGGTCTCCCTTGTAATTGTAGTTCCCGTTTTATGCTTTTAGGGTTTAGGAATTAGGGTTTAGGGTTTCTAACCAAGTTTACATATAGGATCCTCTAAGGTAGCCCATACAGGAACTACAGTGGAGACTGTAGGTGCACCCGCAGGGTCCGAGGACCAGTTTGGGAACTTCAGTTTAGGGTAGCCGTTTTTCGGGTAGACCTTCCCGGATTTTGGTCGTGGTGGTGGTGGGGGGTTTTACTTCTTTCCAGGCTAGTACATTGAAGTTTTGGCAAGCACGTCGATTGGTCACTTGCACCCTGTTTCGTTTTGTTGTTTGGATGAGGAATGTTTGGGTTCTGGGTTTGGGGTTTCCATGCTCTATGACATAGAGCAAAGTCATAGATTTGTTTTCCGGATTTGTGATGAAAGGTTTGGAGCTCTGACGTGTAGTTGTTTTGGTGTTTGCGGGCTTGGGTGGTTCTTAGAAGCAGAGTGTAGGGAATTGCCACAAGCCATAGCATTCAGATTTCCCCACTGCTTGCCCTCATGGATGCAGTGCCTTCTAGTCAGGCATCGCAAATATTACAAGCTGTTGGGAGTTCGGTGTTTAAAGGTTTGTCCTGCATGATGACTCTTTCCTATGGCCAGTTGTCCGGAAGTTCTTGTGGAAACGAAAGCAACCCGACCACAAAAAGCCGGGATGCTTCTGCACATGGTTCTCAGAAGAGGTCGAAAGTCTGAAGGAAGAGGAAAGGCTGTATGTTAAACACTAAACCCTAAACCCGAAAACCCTAAAACCCTAAACCCAAAGCCCTAAAACCCTAAAACCCTAAACCGTAAACCCTAAACCCTAAACCCCAACCCTAAACCCTAAACCCTAAACCCTAAAACCCTAAACCCTAAACCCTAAACCCCAAGCCCTATGTATGCCCTTAACCCTGCCTGGTCTACGCCTGGGAAGTTGGCGACTCCGACAGTCGACCGAACGGCTGAGGGCGAGCTTTGGGGCCTAACCCTACCCATAGGCCCCTAAGTAGTTCCTTTTTTTATGGTTTATATATATATATATAGAATCCTATAATGTAATCCCAAAAAGGAACTACTTAGGGGCCTGTGGGTAAACCCTAAACCCTAAACCCCAAATCTCTAAAACCCCTAAACCCTAAACCCACTGTAGAAGCCCTTAGGGTGAAGGGTTCAGGGCCTCGCTGGCCTAAGACACTGTAAGATGGGGACCAGAATGCTTCCCAATATTATTCCTTAGGGTGCCGCATATTATTATGGTTATATAGTATAGTATACCCCTAATCCCTATTTTCTACTCATTCAGGCCCCTTTCGTACCATTCGGAGTTTAAGGTTTCGGGCTGGCGTGCCAACGATCAAACCCTAGCACGTAGACTACATCTATGCAGCAGGCGCTGTATGGCTGAAGTGTAATGTTTGTGTATCTATATATATATATAACCAAAAGTACCCTCTTGTCGTGCTTAATATTATGAGGGTGTAACATCACCCAACTCCCTATTCGGGTTCTCAGGATCCGATGAGGAATGCCATTGAAGGGCCAATGGAATTGGGACTATGGACAATTGGGTTCATGATACTATGGAATCGGCTCATGGCTCGGCGGTAGGCCAAAGTTTCAAGTCCGCTGTCGCTTAGGCTTCAAGCGATGTTGCCGCAGATCTTGCCGGAGATCGAGGCGCAGGCACGGAGTAGGATTGAGGGCTCGCCCGTTTAGTTGGGGCTTTGGGCATCTGCCCCGAATCCATTTTGCTATTCCTCCTTATTAGAGTGCCATGCCAAACGAGCCTCCACGCACAACATCCCTCTGCCAGGGTGCTTGTCCTGGCGGGCCCTGTCAAACAATCATGCTAACTCTGCCTCGAAAATCCGGTGTGTATTCGTCCACTTTGCCTCTAGAGGAGCATCTAGCCCTATGCCTGCAACTCGACATCCTGAGCACCTATCACTTCGCTTTACCCTTCCTCGCAGTATGCTTATAGGGGTTACTATTTCAGTGCACAAAGCCCCAGAACAAAGGTTAACCTTTCTTTTGGGCTAGGGTACTGAGCCCCTAAGTTTCGATGCGCCAGCCTCAGACAGGATCCGGCTGCGGCCGCCGCCATCCGTCGGGAGACCCAGCTCCTCCACCCTACCCATAGAGGCTCCTTAGTAGTTCCTTTTCTGGGGATCACCTTACAGGATTCTAACTATGAACCACAAAAAGAACTACTTGGGAGCCTATGGGTACACCCTAAATCACCTACCTCTTGAGGGCTCCTTGTTATGATTTCCTTATCTGAAGTACTGAAAAAAGGTAGGTTCCCTGGTTAGCCCCTGCACCGCATGTTTTTTTTTTTCGGATATCCGTTTCACATACATAAGTTAAGACTTCACGGTCATGTTCTTTCCAGTCGGAGATAGCTGGGCCTCCAGTACAGGGATAGTACTGGCTTCAGGGCTTGTTTTGGGTTCTTGAGTTGAAGGTTTCTAATTAGTTCCCGCTGCAGCACCCTGGCGCCATTTTATACCCGCTGTTTTGTGGGGCCTCTTCATTATTGAGCACCGAGAACCCTAAACCTTAAACCGTCGAGCCTCACGAATCACATCTCTGTCCATGAAGAGCGTCCCTAGGCTACCTGTCTAGCTCTTGCCTCTCATGTCTTTCTTTAGAGCTTGCTGCTCCGCTCCTCTGCCTGCTCACTGCCTGTGATCAGGTTATCTGTGTATCCATCAGTTGCTACATGGCCCACGGTGCTCTCAGCTTCGACATGCTTACAGCGTCCAACAACATCAAGCCTCAAGCTCGACACCCGGAGTCATAAACCCTGCACCCTATACATCCCTAACCCAAAACCCAAAACCCTCCACGCCTTAAGTATAAGCACACAGACCCAAGCCAAGCTCCGAAGCTTAAGCTCAAAGTCAAGCTCTGCAGGCGAAAATCCTCAGCTGCCTGTCTGCACGATTCGAGAGTTGGTCCGGAATTCACGATTCTGTTAAAGCCTAAACCCTAAACTTTACACCCTAAACTTTAAACCCTAAACTTTAAACCCTAAACCCTCAATCAGCCCTGCAGGTCGTCCTGAGCTTCGGGATCAGGGTTCCAGGCGAGGGCCTAGCCCTTAGGCCCCTAAGTAGTTCCTTGTGGGGATTACCTTATATCCTAGGTAGTATTAGGGAGACCCCTTAAAGGGGACCCTTCTGAACCCTACTTCTGGCTCTCTTAAAGGGGACCTTATTGAGAAGGTCTACATTCCCCAAGGGTCCCCCTAATCCTAACTCCTATTATACGATTCTATATATAAACAATAAACAGGAACTACTTAGGGGCCTATGGGTAGCCCTCAGAGTTTGGGGTGTTCGGTTCGACGGGGCATGGGATCCTCGACCCCAGACCGTCGGAGCCCCAGCCCCAAAAGGCTGGAACTCTGCACAGGATTTAGGGTTTAGGGCTTTAGGGTTTCAGGGTTTTAGGGCTAAGGGGTTTAGGGTTTTAGGGTTTAGGGGTCTAGGGGTTTAGGGGTTTAGGGTACACCTGATTTTGCCGTTCGGGCTTTGGGTCGTCAAGGCGACGGGCGAGTTGGAGCAGGGTTGCTGGACAGCTTTCTCTGGCTAAACCCTGAACCCTAAACCCTAAACCCTAAACCCAAACCGAAATTTAGGGTTTAGGGCCTCTCGGGCTTACAGGCGGCTTCCACTCCAAACCTCTAATTAATCAGCGTCTAAACCCTAAGCCCTAAACCCTTACACACTGAAGCCTCAGAAGTCTAAGTTCCAAGGTGCGAAGGCCCGGAGGGCTAGGAACCCAGGCCTTTCTGATAGCCCTTAGTTAAGGAACCGTGCCTTACAATTTTTCATAGGACCCCTCATGTGATTTAGGGTATCGGGCTTAGTGCATCTTCCTTAGCTCAGGGATTTGGGAAGGTGTGGGGATGAATCCCCGAGAAAACGCAAAAGCTCTAGAACCTTCAGTCTAGACGCCCCCCCAACCACAAAAAACAGCTTCAAGGCCCCTCTTAAGCAAAGACTAGACCTTGTAAGGTCTACCCCTTGATGAAGGTCCTAGTTTCCTCCCCAAAAAAAACACCCCGCAGCATGTCGATGACGAGCACGATAACGATAATGACGAATACGATGGTGGCGATGGTGATATCCATGATGACGGCGGGTGATAAAGAAGATGATGACGGTGACGGAAACAAGGATGATAGCATGGTTGAGGACGGCAACCTGGAAAATGCGCAGGGACCTTTTTCCCCCAGACCTTGTCGCCCCGCCAAACCGTCAACAAACTTGCCCCAATTGGCAAAGTCATCGGCCTCACCAGCGCTTTCCGCCTTCTCTGGTAGCACTGGCGTCACTGCCCGCCTCCACATTAAGTCTAAGCTCCAGGTGTTTTTTTTAGGGGCTGGTACCTTAATTGAGGGGTTTTAGAGTCTCGGGGCCCGAGACCTGACCCTGAACCCCCCCCCCTTGCCCCCACCAAAAAAAAAAGGAGGTACAGGTTCGCCCAACACAACTACAAAATGCTGCTATTCTAGAAACTTTTGCGCTCCTGGCATGCCATATGCCCGAATTCAGTTCAAAGCGTACCAAAAAAAACAAAGTCCCAAAGAAAGTGCGAAGTAGTGAGAAGTTTAATCGTCTCAAATCCTGCCCTCCCCCTCCCCAGAAAACAGCAACAGATCAAGTAGTTTAAGGCTGCTGCTGCAGATGTTGGCGCAACAGGGAGGCATGGAGACCCCTTGAGTTGAGCGCTTCAGCGCTCTAGGGGTTTTGTGCTTACCCCAAGGCTCTAAGGACTCATCTTTTAGGGTTTTTGGTCCCAAAGACCATACTATAAAGCTTTTGGGCTATTTTGAGCCTTAGGGTTAGTGGTTTCGCAGTTCTTGGGTTTAGGGTGTAGGGTTGAGGGGTGTATTACGGGACTGAGAGATTTAGGACGGAACAAAATCAGCTTATGTACGGATAGGATTTAGTGTTCGGGGGTTAGTGTTGGGTTTAGGGTTTATAGGGGCTAGTGTTGGGTTTAGGGTTTTTAGGGTTTAGGGGTAAGTGTCGGAGGTGGTTTGGAGTGTTTAAGGTAAGCTGTTGTTGGCGTTTAGTCTAGTGTTGGGACGTTTCAGTCTTTTGACATTTTTGGTCGTTTCGAACCACATTAACATGTCTATTCCGAGAGGCTCGTGGAAGTCTTGTAGACAACACACCAGTGAGCACCCATGACGCCACCACACCCTAAAACCCCTAAACCCTACACCCCGAAACCCTAAACCCTAAACCCCTGAACCCCTAAACCCCTCAACCCTAATCCCCTAAACCCTAAACCCCTAAACCCCTAAACCCTAAACCCTAAGCCCTAGACCTCTAAAACCTAAAACCCTAAAGCCCTACAGCCTAAACCCCTAAACCCTAAACCCCAAAAGCCACTACATATTTTTTAAGCAAAAACCAAAAGACCCTGGGCCAGGCATGGGCGGCATGCCCGGGATGGGGCCCGGCGGCGGCGGCGGTGGCCCGGAGGCTCACGGTTCGTTCAAAAAAGGATTCGGTTTAGGGTTTAGGGCGTAGGGTTTAGGCTTCAGAGTTTAGGGGTTTAGTGTTTAAGGGTTCTGTAAGGGTTTTTGCAAGGGTTCTATAAGGGTTCTATCAGGTTCTATAAGGTTTTATACGTGTTCTCTCAGGTTTTATAGGGTTTAGGGTTTCGGGGGTTCCGGAAGGGTTATTCTGCAGATTTGTTAAGTAAGAGTTCTCGAAGGCTTGAGGGTCCTACAAGGTTCTGTAGCGGTTCTATAAGGATTCTAGAAGGGTTCTGCAAGGTTTAGGTGCTGAGGGTTGTATAGAGTTGAGGGTTTCGGTGTTTGGTTTTTTGCCGAGCCTCCTGTCAGAGAAGGGAGCCCTCGGATCATGGTGGAGGAGGCTCCAAAAACAGGACCTCTTAGTTGACGAAGACCATTTCTGAGCAGTCACCTACAAAGGCTGACCCCTCCACCTCTGACTAGTCGCTGGGCCGGCCTGCAAAATCTAAATTGCCCAGTGGTTCGCTGGAATCTTCAGTCTCAAAGCTAAGCCACAAAGACCCCGATTTCAGAGGTTGGTGCTTACAGTGGCGGAGCAGTGGAGCAGTGGTGAGGATGAAGATGCCAAGGCAATGACGGTGATGACACTAGTGCCGGCCATAGCTGCGGACGTCATGGTTCATGTGAATAGGGCAAATCGGGTGAGTGTTGTACGTATACTAATTAATGTTCCAAAACGGCGTGATGTTGACGTGCCACCAGTACTGATGCTGATTGCCATGACGTTGATGATGATAAACGTCACTTCCTCTTGCTACCGCCGTTCTTCCTTGACAGGCACGGCTCACCGTATGCTGCTGCTGCAGCTAGCATGACGAACCTGATCTGTTCGTGAAGTGAGTCGCTAGTTGTTGTTATGAAGGCCACTAATATAGGGGCCTAAATAATTGCGAATTACGAATACTAGTTTTGGGCTTTACTAAAATTATACTACAACATACCCCGAAACCCTATTCCAGTTACTAACGGCCCGTATACTATATCATCTCTTGCTAATAAGGGGTTCAATAACAGCTCAGTGCTTGTCATCACTCAGCATTTCCGGCCGTCGACCCTAAACCCCAAAACCCCAAAATCACCCCAAAACTCAAATCACCCCAAGACCCGATTAGGGTTTGGGGTTTAGGGTAAATCACACCAAAACCTAAACCCCAAACCCTGCACCCCATCTTCGGCCGAAGAAAGCGGGGCTTGCAGGTCATCCGACTCAGCGAAGAGGAGAATGCGGCAGTCCGCAGCCACAGTGGGAGGGTCTTTGGGGTTTCGGGTTGTGGTTTTTGGGGTTTAGGGTTTAGGGTTCAGGGTTAAGGGTTTAGGGTTTAGGGTCTTTGGGGTTTCGGGTTGAGGCTTTTGGGTTTTATGGGTGGTTCTCTGAAATTAGGGGCCCCTTTTTGGGTCCCCAATATAGCTAGAGAACTGCCCCAATGCTTCGGGGGTTCGGCGTTTAAAGCGGTTTAGGGGTTCGGGCATGCTAATTCAAGTTCAGGTCCCGTTGAAGGACTGCAGCGGGAGAGAGGGCTTGGGGTTTAGGGTTTTGGGTTTCAGGGTTTTGGGTTTAAATAGGATTTATAGGGTTTTAGGGTTTTAGGGTTTAGGGTTTAGTGTTTACGGTTTAGGGTCACAAGACTGATGTCTGTATCAATACGACATCGAGATAAGTACCAAGATCTGTAATGTAGTATCACTAGCAATGTACACAAAGACGCACATTTTAAAATGCCACATGGCTGAAACTATCCGTGCGCCCCAACTTCCCTAGATCTTACATTACATCCCACACGCTAAAGCTTAAACCTGAATCCCATACACCGTAGCCCTTCAAGCCGAAACCCCAAACACCAAACCGTGTAAACCCAAAGAGAAAAACCTATTGTTCTTTATTTCTGCGGCCCTAAACCCTAAACCGCCCCACCCCTTAGGTTGAGAGACTTGCTGCGCTCGGCTTCGACAAAGAGATGGCGGCACAGGCGAAAGGGTGCAGGGGCCTTCGGGGGCCTACAGGGTTTAGGGTTTCGGGTTTAGGGTTTTTGAGTTGGGTCTTCTTCATTTATACGGAGTTTGGGTTTGGGTCCGGTAATATTTTGAAGTGAAGTGGCTCTTTTATTTAAGGGGATGGTTGTACCAATTGCTGAAGGGGCCCTACAGCAGAGATTCACCACAAGTGGGTTCAGGACCTTGTCCAAGTATACCAGCATCGACAAACGCTTCCAGAGGTCCCTTCAACAGTCCAATATCAGCTGGTGGAGTATTTCAACGAAGCCTTAGCTGCCCAAGCCAGTGATGGTTAGTGCAATTGCTACCTGTATCGGATGATTCATTATTACTGAAACGGAAGCATGGGGCCGCTTCTAGGCTGGAGGTGCGCTGCTCTTGCGTTTGGAGTGTTGTGTGTTGTAGCAACGACTCCCCAAAGGGACGCATGCAGAAAAGCGGCCCTAAAAAGGGGCCTAAACCCGAAACCCTAAACCCTAAAAGTTGTAAGCCTAGAGCCCGGTAAGAGGAAGCTGCAACGCGACACAACAGGCGCCTCCCTGCAGGAGAACCAAGAATTGCACCCGAGACACCGATGTTTGCTGATAGCCTGTCAAATATAGGGGCCTAATTAGAATAGGGCTTGGGGCCCAATATATCATAAGAATATACTAAGGAACCCCCAAAATAGTATGGGCAATTATCTAGGCCCTTAAACATTACACACTAAACGCCCGTGAATCCGAAGAACAGACACCTAGAATCCTGGGCCCAGAGTTAAGTACTGATATAAGCATGAAACCATGAAACCCATAACCCAACAGCACGATTTCTGGAACCCTAAACCCCAAACCCTAAACCCTCAACCCCAAACCCTAAACCCTGAACCCTCAACCCTAAACCCTTTAAGCCCTAAACTCTCAACCCTCAACCCCAAACCCCAAACCCTTAAACCCTCAACCCTAAACCGAAGTGAAGGCCTACCTTGCTTGCGACAAGAACGAGGAGCTGGCTGCCAACTTCCTCTTTGACAACGCCGGGAGTTGATTTTAGGGCTTTAGGCCTTCTAGGGTTAGGGTTTAGGGGTTAGGGTCTAGGGTTTAGGGTTAGGGTTAGGGTTTAAGGTTTAGCGTTTAGGGCTTAGGATTTAGAGTTTAGGGTTTAGGGTTTATAGGGTTTGGGGGTGATATCTAGGAGTCGAGGCTTGTGCCGTGACTCCTGGTTTCAAAACGGCTGCCACAAGGCTTGGGGTCTACAGGGCTTTGGGGCTGCTACAAGGTTAGGTGTAAGTTTTCTAGTTAAGGTCTACGAAGTAAAAATAGCACCATCACTAATTCGGTTGGGTCACGTACGTAATTGGTTTAGGCCCGTAGAGAAGCAGCACCAAACGAGTCGGTGTCGTCTTGACGTGGGGGTCTCAGCGTGCTGTTCTTGGAAGCTCTCCAGCAAGCGATGATATAGTCGAAGCTTCTCTGTGTAGTCTTCGGCCCTCCTTACTACAAGGCCTTCCGGCATACTGCCGACAAGAATTGCTTAAGACTCTGAGTTCTTTGGCTGGACAGATGGCCCGGGAATCCCCATGTTGCAAACATTGATGGCGCAATTGCCGCCATGCACAGCATTCGCGCCAAAAGCGCCAGTCACCCCGGCCAAGGTTGCCAGTGAGATGCAGCGACAAAGAAACAGTCTCAAGCATTGTGTTTCCGTTCCTTTTTTACTGTGACCCCACCTTTCACAGTAGGTGGTTCGCCATCGTCACTGCCATCGATCTGCATTAGCTAGCAGGATGCAGCAGCGCCAAGTTCATAAGACAGGCTAGTCTGTGGGCGATCAATCAGCAGCCGTGCCCCTACTTCAGCCTAGCATCTTCAAGCCCTACATACCCTAAACCCTAAAGCCTAAACCCTAAACCCTAAACCCTACATACCCTGTACATACATTCGGGTTCACGGCTCAGAGTTTAGATTCGGCTTCGAGTTGGCTGTAACCAAGTCCGACGCCCGGACTACGAAGCATGCGGCACTTCAGTAGGTTTCGGAGTTGAAGGGTTTGGTTTTTTATAGGGTTTACGGGCGTTTAGCGTTTGGGGTGTAGGGCGACTTCACAGGGCATCATCGTCTGAGCCGAAACGATAAGACCGATAAGACCGAGCCTGCTCAGTCCGATCTACTCGCAGACTCTTGCATTCTTGCACCTGTTTCAGATTACTGTAACCGGGGGGGGGAGCCGGTGGAAGTATCAGACAAAGGGTGTTATTATATTCCAATCCTCGTTGGATTTTGGGTTCAGGGCGAGAGGCCACCTGAAAGCTCAAGTTATCTCCATGCTTTGGACGGCTTTCATCGTTGCTAGTGCCCTGACTCTGATACTGCAGTCAGCATCCCACCAGGCTTTGAAAGGGTTTCACTGTATGGCACACTGAAATGTCAAGGTGGAGCCTTGAGGAACAGTGTTCCCAACTATTATTTTTTCTACCTAGACCCTCCCTCTACCCTCAATTAGACCCTAAATACCTACTATTTGGGAACCCATATACCCCTATTGAAGGGCACAAAGAGGGTCCTGGTAGTATCACTGTATCACTTCGTGCTTGCCCTTTCCTAGGATCTCGAACTTCGAGCGCCTGGGCTGGATCCGTTCAACAGACGAGGCCGGGAAACTGGCTGTTCTGGCTTTACAGACACGCGGTGATGTGTAGATAGGCACAATGGCCATAACTTGTATATCCGAAGAAATGTCGTGCAAGATGGTAGGAAAGTAGTCGCACAAGATTTGCGCAGTACAATCTTACACAGGAAGAAGAAGAATCACTGCACCACCTGATTACAGCAGCTGCGCCCGCTGCACCCGCAATAAAGACCACATGCCACAACGATGACAAGAGCATAGACGTTTTATGACATGATCAATGTAGGTAGGAATATTTTGTAAGTCACGAAGGCACTGAATCGGCGGCAACCCAATACAGACCGACCTAGTCAGTCAATGCAAGCAGCCACCACAAAACATAAATCTCATGTCTAGCTTGATGCCAATTTCGACTGCGACAGCAACAGCACCGACGATCAACATAATTATAGAGGACAATATCCGAAATGCTCCACAACGCCTTCAATCACTGCTGCTGACGAGATGTTTGCAATGCCTACTGCTTGCTAGGATCTGCAAGTATTTAAGAGACGACGACTTCTACTACGACGTCTACTAGAAGGGCTGCTGCTGGTGCTGCTGCTGCTGCTGCTGCTGCTGCTACAACTAGGTAACTACTGCTGCACATGCTACTACTGTTACTGCTACTGCTGCTGCTGCTGCTGCTGCTACTACTGCTGCTGCTGCTACTACTACTACTACTACTACTACTCCTGCTGCTACTACTACTACTACTACTGATGCTGCTAGTACTGCTACTAC
>CAJNJA010006500.1:0-16848 GCA_905231915.1 Symbiodinium necroappetens
GCGGGGGACACAGAGGAAGGACATCGTTGCGCCCTCCAGCTTCTGTCAGTCCTCGAGCGCGAGTTCCCCGAAAGCTACCGTAGCAACGGACAATGCGAAGCAGATGCAATTTGGCTACTCCTTCGAGGGGAGAGACTGGCTGAATATATTGACGGCATGAACCTACCTGCGGAAGAACGAGTACAAGGGGACAAGATGACGAGCATCCGGGCCTGCGGGGAGTCTATCAGCACCACGAGGGGAATGCGAGGGATGGAGCAATGGGGAGGCACGCCACGCAAGACCGGGGCATCGACAGAGACCAAACCAGCCACCCCGAAGACTTCGAACCCACTGCCTTGATGCAGACCTCGCTGAGGGGAAGACCAGTAAAGGGAGAACCCCCCACACCGCCAGCCACGGAGACCTCGTGCACCTCTACCTCAACGACAACCACGCCGCAGCAAGGGGAAGACCCCGCCAAACCCACGACCCCAGGAACACCAAAGAGGAGCAGAAGCCCATCCAGAAGGGGAGAAAACCACACAGCGACAACGACCGGAGGGGGGCAACAGACCCCAAGCCCCGTCCACCGCGCCAGAAGTCAAGCCTCGCAGCTCATGGCGTCCATCACCTCGGAGACACAAGCAGCTGCGGAATATGCCCCCAATGCCGAGGAGCTGGGGGGGCAAAAACGGGCGGCCGCAGCAGCAGAGGCGCTGGACCTCATCACGGAAGCAATGGGGATGGCCAACGACGTGGGGATGCCGGGGGTCGTCGATTATCTCTCAGCCGCAGCCACCAGACTATCGCAACTCCACTTGATTCGGAGGCCGGGGACGAATCGAGGGGGACGGCCGCTACCTACACCCAACGCCTTCGAGATTGCGGCGCTCACAGTGGGGATCATGGAGGAGAGCGCACAACAGGGGGAGCCGCCATCCATGGCGGAACTACTGGAACTGCTGGAGCTCGTACAAGCAGGCATGGCGCTCCTCACCAGGGGGAGACACAGCTACAACTGGCAGGTTACTCACTGGGCTACGGAAGCGGCAGAAGAAGCCCTAGCACTGCTGACAGTGGCCACAGCGACAGACCATGTGGGGGAACTTCAACAAGCTCAACCAGATGTGGGGGACGCACTCCCAAGACTGCGCAACCTCCTGGATGAGGCAGCAACAGGAGTAGGGGTCCTAGTGGGGATTTATCCGCATCGGGGAGAAGCTGAACAAGTTCACCCAGCAGACGCCATAGCCCAACAAGAGGACCGGCACCAACAAGTTCAACACCCTCGCCAAGACCCGCCAGATGCCCTACATATTTACAAAGCACAACGCTATCTACGTCAACTCGTTCCCTTCCTCGACGGGGACATGCGGGAGCTGGGGAACAATGCGCTCACGCATCTGGGGGACTGGATCCGGTCCCACTGGGGGGAGTCAGTCCAACTCCTCAGCAGCGACGACGAAACAAGCCAACCAGAACGAGAGCGTCCTGCACAGCCAGCAGCCCACGAGGATGAGGGGAGCCCAAGCCTCGGGGGGGTCCCATACGCAAATGAGGGGGCAGCTGAGACACTCATGGACGTGACGAGTGGGGCGGCCAGTTCAACGACTCCCTTTACAAGATCAGCCGCACCAAGACCTGAGGGGGAGCAACATGAAGCCCCCAGTGAGCCTAGGAGCCGCAGAAGAAGAGGCTTCACCAGCCCAAGCTCGCTTGACAACGATGATTAACGTTATGTCGATGGGGGTTTCTAAGTGTTGTCCTCCGAGTGGGGGCCTCTTGCTCACATGTCAGCGAGTGAGGGTGAAGGAACACAGCTTATGGCATCTTGCTACAGAAGTGGTCACGTTCTCAGGGGATGATGACCTAAAGTGGTGTTTTCATCGGGTGTGCAGCAACCCCCGTAAGGGGGGAACGAGAAGCCATAGCTGGGAGTAGAAGTTCGCACAAACGCAAGGGGACCGTGCCCGTGAACAAAGGAAGGGGGGCCAACCAATTAGGTTGGGTGGCCTGTGATTCATGTGTCGAGCTTTTGATGTCGAGCTGAGTTGAGGCGTCTGTTTGCTGTCATACGGCCCCCCTCCCGACTGAGTCAACAACACGGAATACAGAACGAAATCCACGACAAGTAGAGGTTTCGGGGGTGGGAAGGTGAAGGTAGTGCTGCTGCGAGGTTCTGTTCGGGATAAGGTGGGGAGGCAGGTAGGTTGGGTTAACTCCGGTAGAGTCGCTGAAGTTCGCAGAACAGTGCAGAAGGAGTGGAGCTCCGGATAGCACGATCTTTCGAGCGGGGAGCAACGCGTGTGATAGCTTCGTTGTTTCGTTGCCCACCGCTGCGAGAGGCACACTCTCTCTCGGTGGAAACTGGCTGGTGCTACTTTGTTGGTAGGTTGCTGTTTTGAAAGTTTGCGGTTAAGAAGCCAGGTCCCAGCTAGTTGGTTCCCGAAGATGCCTGGAAGACCTCAGTGGAGCCTGCAAGGTTTGGCATGGTTATGGTCTTAGGAGGGGTGTTCCTTGGGGGCGAGGGGTTACAGGCACACTGAGGGGAACAGCCTCATCTTCACCCCGTAAGGGGGCTACCGAACGAACGTGCGCGGACCTTTGTGGGGTTGGCCTTCGGGCCGGAGGGTTCGCCCTCAAACCCCCAGCAAGCAAGAGAGAGAGAGAGAGGGGGAGCGGGCTGCATCAAACTCTTCGTTAATGCGCGACCGTTTCCGAAGATTATGGGAGAAGTAGCTACATTCGACCAACAGTAACTTTTGCTCGCACCCCGAAGACAAGTACCATGGACCCCTGGACGGAATACTTCGTTTACTTTTGCTTGATTTGTTTTCTTCTTGTGAAGGGGTTCGGGGGGACAAACCGGTACGTGCGCTTTTTTTCGCGCAGTCCCTTCAACAAGCCCCAAGACTTGGGGGGCTAGAGTCCTAGAGGCCAGGTGTGGAAGGAGGGAGAGAGAGCGAGAGAGAGAGAGAGAGAGAGCGAGGGTCGGGGGTCCTTGACCGCAAACCCCAAGCAAGCAAGCAAGCCAGAGCGAGGGGGCATGAGCGACAATGGACTCGATCCGCTGCGAAGACCTTGAGACATGGCTGCGGGCACTCGTGTGGGGGGCTCATGGGCCTCACGGGGTCTCCTCTCCTGAAGCCATCGGTCAGCAAACAAGGGAGAGGGAGAGGGAGAGGGGGACTGAGCTTGTTTGTTGAAGCCAGAAAGCCGAAGTGGCTGCTTGTGGATGTTGCAGCATCGCAGGCGAAGCCGAGAGCGAGAGCTTTGCTTCCCTTGCGAAGGAGGACACCAGCCCCGCGCTCGGAAGCGCTGAAGGCCGGGTCTCGGGTCGTCTCGGGTCGTCTCGGCTTGAAGCTGAGGTCTCTACGAGAGCTTGATGAACGTCTTCGAAGCGAAGGCGGACGATTTTCGGCCGAGATCTCAAAACCAAAAAAGGCTTTTTGCGTTTTTTTGCCGTCAGGTCTCCGCTAGATGCCCGCGATGATCGATGAGCCCTGGCGCTCCCTAGCGGCCCTGGCGCAGCGTAGCCGGGCTGAGATGCCACGCTAAGCTTGTCCTCTGTGGCCGGGCCAGGCGCACTGTCGCTTCGACATTCGCTGCTGCAGGCAGGTGCCGAAATGGCGGCGGCTACGAAACTTCCACGAGATCATGCACAGACGCTGTGAGACTGCTGAGCGGCCGACGTAGACGCAGACGTCCATGTCCTGGTGGTGTCTGGGTGTCTTGAATCGACACCTCGCAAAGCGGTGAAATCCAAATGAAGGCCAGACTAAAGCTGGACCGTGACAGTGCCATCGACCGGTGGTGAGTGGCAGCTACTTGCAGCGTGGCTGGCTAGGCAGAGGGCCGTGTGCCTACATGCCTAGCGGCCTAGCATTTCACAAGCTGGGTCTTTAGCTGCGGCCCTAGCTACACGCCTTCGCAACTGCTGCATCCTCGGGATGAGTTTGAAACATTGACTTGACTGGAAAGCCAGTCGCTGAAGGCTTGCCAAAGGCAGCGCGGCGACTGCAGAAACTGTTGTGCTTGCCAAGAGAGGATAACACCAGCAACCCGGCTCTGATGTGGGCTCACAACACAAGGTCCGAGAACCGCAGAAGTCCATCTTGGACCTGTGGACCTGTGCCTCTGGCTGTTTGCTCTGACCGAAAGCTGGGGAAAGCACGGCAGTGGGGTTCTGATTTCAAGCCGGGGGTTGCTGGACTGGCTTCGGCCCGCTTCGGCCAGGTTTGAGGGAGTACAAGAAGGACAACTGGCCACTTGGCTGGTGAAAGAAGGTCTTGCTTGGCAGAGAGTCCCGGTGTACACATACACAGAGAAGCTTGATGGATCTAGACTGTCCAAGCCCCGACAAGCACACATGGACATGGACAGGTTCAATGAGCCCCGAAGCTACAGGAGAGACCTGCAGGCTAGTGAAGATTTGAACATGTCCCAGGTGGCACACTACAGCTGGCATTTGGGGAATGTACGCTGCGGGCCCAGCTCCTGCTAACTGGCAAAAGCTTACCGGTTAGTCAGTGTCGTTTGTTGCGGTTTTTGTCTTCGGCTGACGGACGCGAGAGCTACATCAATGTACGACGATTCGACGCGACCCATGGAACCCTGAACACAACTAAGCCGTCTCCGAGGTGATCTTCAAGATCTTTGGGCCTTTCGGTGCCGGCACCTCCATGGTCCTCTCAGTGCGCAACGGCTCTTCAGGGTGGGGTCTTACGGGTTTAGAGCCTCCAGAGTTTTGAACGATTTTTGAGCTCAAACCTCGTTTTCAGGATTGGGACATTCCGGGAGGTTTCTCTTGGAGATCCAGGGCATGGTTCTTCAAAATGGGAGGGTCCCCGAAGCGGCTAGCAACGTCATGAGAAACCTCAAGAGAGTAGGGCACCAGCACAGGCTGAAGCAGCAATGGCCGAGAACCTCTGCCAGCAATCCTGGTCCACCTGGCCAGCGTCAGGTACTGATCGGGGCGCTGTATGATGAATGGGCTGAACCGAACACGTCCCGAACCTAGCTTTCCGACATACCATCGGATAGTATCCTGGCGGGTACAGCAGGCAGATTCGTGCAGGGATACGAGCTCTTGTGAACTGACGGGGGGGGAGGTCGGGAGCATATGTCATGGAGAGGGCAAGGCTTAGAAGTCTGACCCTAGTGGTACCTGTAGCACCCAATCGGCGCTCTGCCTCCAGGCAGTACTCCGCTCTCGCGCACCTCCTGGGCGTGAGTGGCGAGGTGGCGGTGGAGTGACTCCTAGTTGAGATTCTGAAAGTTCTCAGGGGTTTAAGGCAGGTTTTGGCTGTGCCGGCCGGGTGGGGGATGTGGGTGGGCCAGACCTTCTTGTGAGGTTTGTGGTGGAGCTGGCGGCTGGATCATGCCGTCTGGCTCAGCCGGAAGACATGTATGATTCTCACCCTTGATGTACGGAAGGCGAACATGTGCAGCACAGGCGAAGGCAAGGGACTTAACTCTAGACTCGACCTTATTCCCTACGTCCTGCACTGAATGCTAAATTAAACCTCAGATGCCTGGACTTGCCGGAAGCTGTTACAGTTGTGCTCAGGTCGTACTGCATCGGTCGAGAGATCCTCTTGCACGCGCTGCCAGCCGTTTTGTGATGACGGCTTTTTTTGGCCAGGTTCAGTGTGTTGTGGCAGGTTGCGTGCACTCCTGCAAAGACGTCAAGCTAACGTCTTCGGCCAGACAGCTGAAGTCAAAATTGTCGAAACTTGTCGCGACAAAATTATTTAATTGGGTCACATACCCTCTGGCTTTGCTTCCTGCCAGTTTGCCGCCGAGAAGATGGCGACATTGAAGCAGGACAGCGCTGATTGCGTCTTCAAATTACGTGTCATCACATTATTACCTGAAAGGAACTACATGTCTGTTCCCCTCTAAACTTCCGAAGCGTCGCAAGACCGGACAAGTTCAGAGTCTACATGCGACGAAGGGCAAGAGACGCCGGGTTCACAGAAATGCTAGAGGGGCTTGGGCCCTGATCTAGAAGCTACCAGTCGGAAGAACGAAGCTAGAGGCACCTGTAACTTCCGAGAACCAGCAAGTCTTACCGTTTGGCTACCAACAGCTCCGAGCCTTGAAAGCTGCAGGAGATGGACAAGTTTCAGGGGTCCATGCTGGCTGCCAAGGACTGCGAATTAGGACTGAAACGACAGCTTTCTCTGGTGATTGAAGCCCCGACCCGGCGACTCTCTGCAGACCTGGACTCTGCCGAGGTTTCGGTACATGTTCTTCCTGCGCGTGTCGCCGCTGTTTCCGAATTGGCCCGCCTGCCTGCAATTCGGGCTTGGAAGATTTCGGAGCAAGACTCGTGACGCAGACCATACAGGTGCGCACCGAGTGTGTTTGCTTTTGCCTTGTGTGAGCAAGGGGCCCTGCAGTCCGCCAGGTTTGTGAACTACGCAACAGCCATGATTGGCATGCCTTTCTCCTATTTTCTGATTGTGCCGGCCCCGGTCCTCGGTCGCAGAATGCCTTGTGCCCTCGAGTCACGCTCTGCAGTCACGCTCTTTCAAGAGGCTATAGTCAAAGAGTCAAAGGCCCAGATCCAGCCATGCGCTCCTGTGCCCGACTGGCGCCGGCGCTGCAGCGCGCCTGGCAAGGCGCGAGGGCGCCGGAGCCAGGCAGGGCTCCGGCCTGGGCGTATGCCGCGGGGATCGCAGGAGGCCTTCTGGCCGCCGGCGGCTCCTGCGGATGTGAGGCTCACCGCCAGACGCTGGGAGCTCCAGTTGCCACAAACCAAGAGATACCAAAGGACAGGGAGCTCCGGGTCATAAGCCTCAAGGAGCTCAGAAGCCACAATAACTTGGAGGAAGGCTTATGGATTTCGTACCATGGGCATGTGTACGACATCACCAACTTCGCCAAGATTCATCCTGGCGGCCCAGGAAGGATTCAGATGGCGGCTGGAAGCGACCTCCAGAAGTACTTTGACGTTTATCATGTGCACCCGGACGTCAGCAAGTTCCTTGACAGGACTTGCCTGGTGGGCCGCCTGACGCCGAAGGACGCCAAGAGGTCTTACGACGAGACGATTTTTGCAAATCCTTATGAGAACGAGCCGCCGAGGAAGCTGCAGCAAACGATTGCGACTGCTCCCCGATGGGCCAACCTTATGGGCAAGTATCTCCTCGACTCCTTCAGAACTCCCCTGCCTGGGTTCTATGTGAGGAATCATTTCCCAGTGCCGAGTTGGGAGGATGTCGAAGAGGAGTATGAGTTTGAGGTCAGCGTTCCCGGCAAGGAGGGCAGGATCTTCAAACTCAAGGACCTACGATCCATGAAGCAGAACACAGTGGAAGCTACCATGATTTGTGGCGGGGCTGCGCTCTATCCAAGATACCTCCATCGCACGGACAACAGAGAGACATGGGAAAAGGAGGCTTTCCCAAGAAACGAAATCAACAACAACTTTTGGGGCAGCCATGCTGTCTGGACAGGCGTCAAGTGCCGAGACGTGCTGCGCATGAGTGGGGTCGATGTTGATGCTATCGCCCTTGGCACAAAGCCGCTACCTGCAAAGTACCTGCGACTCACCGGCCATGATGCAGATGAGACAGGCTCCAGCTTTGGGGTCACGATCCCGCTAGAAAAGGCGATTGACCCCTTTGGCGATGTGATTCTCGCTATGACCATGAACGGCGAGCCGCTCCCTCCCGACCATGGTTACCCTGTTCGGGTGCTTGTGCCTGGTTATGCCGGCGTCCGAAACTGCAAATGGCTGGCGAAGATGGAGTTGGCCGACGAGCTGCACGAAAGCCACATCGACACGCACACCGATGAGGTGATCTATCCTCCGAATATGACCTTTGAAGACCATCTCGCCAAGGCTTCGCTGACAGGCGGCACGGTCCAAAGGGCCGGTAGATGGGAGGCGCAGCAGGACAACGACATCTTCAGAGTCATGGAGACTCGGCGGCAGCCTCCTTTAGCTGTAGCCCAGCCCAGCTCCTCCCCTCCAAGAGGGAGACCCCAGCTGAGGAAATGCCGGTCCACAGCAGTGTTATCCTCCCCGAGGTGAACACGACCTTGCCCCTGGGCCTGAGCGATCCGGCGTTGGCTTCTCTGGTCCCGGCTCAACCAACCTGGGTTCGCTTGTAACTCGCTGTGGGGGCAAGCCTGTAGTTGGGATACTACGGTGGATAGGCTCGACTGAATGGAGATTGCTACTCGTCCCGGAACACGCCCTCGCCTTGCTGAACTGTCCATGCTGCAGCGCCCAAGCATGTTATTGCGAAGCTGAACCCAGCCATGTCCCCACAGTCTTTGCTTGGCTTGGGGTCATCAAACTGCCCGTTAGGCCCGTCGCGACAGCAGTCCGAATCCGAATGCCTTACATCATGGCTCAGGTCCGGGCAGGAGGCATCGAAGGTCGCAGCTGATGGCATCGAGGTCGGCCGAAGCCACGGGCATGAACCGGGACTTTGAAATTAACACTTGAGTCTTTGTTGGGACGATTTGGAGTTCCTTAGCTGCCAGAACGGACTGCAAGAGGTTCGTGGCATTGCCTTGGGTGGCGGCGGCCACCGCATCGCCCGCGTGGACGTCTCCATTGACGGAGGCGCAGGGCTCTGCGGGGCTGTGCGGGGCTTCGGTGATGCATCCTGCCGAGCCGGCCTCCAGGTAAGACCTATGTGCCGGCTGATTTGGATGACCATGGCATGGAGAAGGTCCACAGAAGAAACTATCATTGGTCCTGGCCCCTTGAACCTGACATGCGAATCTGTCGGTTAAGGCTTTGTAATGATTGTAATGGGATTCACGGGATTGAGGCTTCAGGGCAGCATTCCTTCACCTGACCCCAGTCTCCCAGGTACTGGTGGTCCAAGAAGGTACCTCTCACAGAGGACATGAAGGGCCAGCTTGCCAAAGGGCAGCCTCTGACCCTCCAGGCCCTCTTTGCGGGGCTGAGTTCACGGAGCTTAAGATAGAAGATCCTTGCAGCACTGGCGGCCCGTAGTCGCCGTAGTCCATACTTTGAATGTCTCCCCTGGGCCCTTCCTGACCTTGAGAGCTCCCCAGGTGGCATCTCGTGCCATGACGGAGCACGGTAACACGCAGCCCAGCCGCGAAGATGCCGTGTCCTTGTACAACCTTGTGGGCAATATCTGCAACTACCAAACCCACACACCGGTCCTGATCCAGCCAAGTGCCGCAAGAGCCGTGTAATTCGAGTGGGTGAAGTTGGTTTTAGGTTTAAAGCTTTTCAAGCATCCCCGGTGGCAGGTTTGTACAGAGCACGAAATCCTGCCAACCGATCTCTCTTGAGTTTGCAGTTTGGTTTTCAAGCAGTATGTCAGCGAAGATGCACAGAGCCTCGCAAGACAACATTCTGTTCTACAGGCATCTTCGAAATCTCGCGGAAAAGGCTGCAGTTTGCAGGTTCGGAGTCGCACAAATCACCTGTGGTTGTGGCGGAGCTGTGGGTGGATAGCTCAGGCTTCCACGCTGGCCATACAACCGGCCGCCTGCATGTCGATTGCCATGGGAAGTGTGGCCGGCTTTGAATTGCAGGTAGTGCACGAGAGGCACTTCCTTGCAGAAGCGACGCAGGTGATGCGACGCAGGTGATGTGACGTGTCGAGTCACCGTAGCCAGGCATGCTGCGTGATGTTGGAGAGAGTGGCCTGGACTTGGTGAAGCTGGCCAAGCGGGGTGGCATGCCAGGGGCCTACTGGCATTTCCTCCTCGTCTCCTTTCAATCGCGTTTCCTGGGTCCAAGCTGCAGCGCAAGAATGCGCAGAGAAAGCCCCAACAAGATGAACACTTCAGTGCTGCGGGCTGACCCACCAGCCAAAACTATGAACATGCTTTTGCAAGACCGAAGACCGTAGAGACACGCCGGAGAGGGATCGCGCTGGTAAGCATATTTCTCGTGCAGCATAGGGCAGTCTGGCTCCAGGTGCCATCGCCAAGAGATTAAAGAAGCTGCAGCTTCTGCAGCCATGCACTTGCTCGTGCACGGATGCGCACGACCCTTGAACTGCCCAGTCCATTGCCCCAAATTCACAACCTCTCCTTGGAGCGTGGACGGTGCCATGACAGGATGGCGACGACCATGGCCCTGCTCTCGCTGCCCTTGATTCCGGTGGGCCCTGGCCGTCGTTTGTCAGTTGCCTGTTTCTTAACTAATCAGTCTATGATGTGAACTCGCGTAGTAATGCGCTTCGAGCTGTCTTTGCAACCTTTCCTGAACCTTCGCAGATGAGCTGAAAAGACCGGATAGGATCTACAGCATCATACAAGCAAGCGCAGGCTAGGAAACACGTCCTTGCCGAGTCCAAGACACCACGGCGCGGGGGATCCTTCGAATGAGGAAGTCAACACAATAAAACCCTCAACTTAAACCCTAGCCTCAAGCCCTACATTAGCATCCCACTCGTGAAATTCGAAGCACAACATCCTAAGCAACCCAGCTGATAGCTGCAAGGTTACCTTGTGCCGCTGCGCTGTGTTCCTAGAGTCCCTGCCAAACCGTAGTGGATCAACGTGCGGAAAGCGACAGGCTGATGATTGGGCCAAAGGCCTGGCGCGAGCGAAGAAGCTATTCGGCATGAAGGAGTGGACTTCGCTTTGCTTACACGTGTGCGATCCTGTAGACTCGGTCGACGTGCAGGCAGGCAGGCAGGCAGGTAGGTTGGTAGGTGTTTTTGGTAGGTGTTGTTTCCTGTAATGTTTATGCCAATGTTCGCAAGCGACAAGGTTTGGTCAAGGGTTGAGATGCAATTTGTCGGGCTCAAGCGATCTGGGGCGAATTGGTCCTGGGGGCAGGCTGTTTAGCTGGAAACAGGAGAAAGGGCAAGCTGCCCGGCGATTTCGTGACTCTGTGCAGAGTGAACGACATTGCAAGTCTTATGCGATCCTTCGGTTGCACAGAGCGGAGGGATTCAACGATTTTTGAGGCCTCATGTTGTGTGACTGGCCTGCATTGTTTTGTTCGCATTTACGCTTACGTGCGCGCCAGGAGCGGCAGGAGTGAGGTCCTGTGAGTGCCGCCGCCGCAAAAATATCTTGCGGTTGAAGACGGCGCTGAGTTCGCCCGTTTTCGTGCTGCGCACCTGCACTTTGTCACATCGGCAGAGTTCTGAACTATCTCACCAATGTCAAGCTCTGAAGCCCTAGGCCACCTTTCCCTGCAAGCTGGAGTTCGGAGTTCTTGCTGTCTCACCACCCCGGAGAAGCGCCTACGCCACAAGTCAGCCGAACAAAGCCTGGTATGTCCGGTCACTTACCGTTCTCGAGATTTCTTGCCATTCATTCTGTTTAGAGGCTTAAATGGTCTTCTAATATAGACGATTGTGGTGTTCCGAGTTGCTGCGTTTTTTGGGATTTGGGGAGGCGCGTGTGTCCACCACCCCATTACGGCGGAGTTGCCGCGGTTTTCACCCCCAGAACTTGCTTGGAACCCTGAAAACCTGGACCGGGTGCTCATTGGAACGGCCCCGAGAGCAAACTTGGACCGCTGCCTTCACGGATCTCAGCTGTATTTTGCCTCTTGATCCTGCCGGCCGCGGCCTCACTGGGGTTTAATACTTGTGGCGATGGAAATCACTTTCCCGAGTTAGAGTGACAGGTGATGACTACCGGATGTCTAGCTGCTACTTCTTTCGAACTCGGCACGAAGACATCCTCAGCAGAGCTTACCTGTTTTGTATTTGGTGTGTTTCAGGTGATTCTGATTTGGATGAGGGTCTTCTTCTTGAAGGATGACGCCCGGGCTTCGCATGTCGTCGATTCAGGCAGCCTGACATCTCAAATGTAGCATCCACAAAACACAAGGCATGCCAAGACTTCGAAGAGCGACTGGCCTTCGGCAAGTCATCAAAAAGTCATCAAAGATGCAGAATGCGGCGATCGAAGCTTTCACAGCAGCCTCGGGCACACCTCGAGTTGCCTCGTATAGGGACGAGTCTGCAGCTCCGGCTTGAGGCTGCGAGCGATCCGTTTGGATTTTGTTCCCTTCGCGCCATGGCAGAGGCAGGCTTGGGAGATGGGAGTGGACCGGTCAACCCGAAAAGCCGGAACCTCGGGCCTCGGGGAGTCTAAGTCGTCTAGGAAACTCGTCGAGGCCAACCAGAAACTGTTCTCCTAATTCATTTCGTAAACAGCTTGCCATCATCGTGGACATCTTGCTGAATTCTAGCTGAAGCTGTAGTTTGGACCAAAGGACCAAGCCGCAGAGCTGTTGAAACGAGGATTTCAGCCAGGCTTTTGGCCTGCGCACATCGGGCAGAGTTTCGTTGCACGGACTCCAGCAAGCTGTCCGGGTGTGCAGGAGAAAGAGGCAGAGAAGGAGAGCACTCCCCAGGTAGAAGAAGGGGCTGAAGAGCTCTTTGCCGGAGACCCGGGGAAGGCTTTCAGCATGCGGCACGTAATCCAACTTTCGACCAGCGACTCTTTCCGATGTATTTTCCGAATTCTCTTTGCTGTTCTGCCAATCAAGAATGCCTTAGCAGATTGCCCTTAGAAGGCCTGCGGAAGTTCTGTCAAGGGTCAGAGGCTGTTGCCATGCCTTGCTCCGATTTTTCGAAGCACAGCACAAGAAAACTCACCGAGTCCGTGCCTCGGCCCAGGATCCTCTAAACGGGGCGGATGGGGAGGCACGGAGAGGTTCATGGTTTGAGGGCCTCGGCTTCGAGGGCGCTCCCACTTGCTGCTTGGGGTGGGATGCCTTCCAGCTTGTAGCTTGACGTTACGATCTTTTGCCATTCCGGCTTCCCCCTCCAGGTTTTTTTTCCAGTGCTGGTGTCTTGACCGCCCGAAGATTCATGTCTCCTGCCAGGATCTTTACTACCTGGCGGAAGCCAGCTTAAAAGGCATGCAGGACTGGTCCCATGCCAGGGTGTAGGATTCCACTCCAGAAATGAAATCCATTCAATCTCGGAGTCTTGGAGTCCTTCGCATTCCAGCAAGTCGCCAAACCCGCAATCCGGAGATCTCTCGCCCCGAGCAGGAAGCTCTCCAGAAGGCCGATGTGAAACCAGAGGCCCGGCCCTCCGCGCGGAAGCCCCGAAGCCCTGAAGACTGGATTTCTCTGAAGAGGACCTCCAGCCCTTCCTTGATAAGATCCTGGAGCCAACCAAGCTGGACGACAAGGCCCCTTTCCATGTGCAGGGTGCCTTGGAGCCTTGGGTGGATTGGCGCAGGATCTGTCGGCATGTGCAATACTCAGAGAATTGATAAAGCTGCATCTCTGCTCTGTCTTGGCCAGGAGATGATGCTCCCCGTTGACATGCGTGGTGTCGAGAACGTCCTGACCCTGGTTCGTTTCACAAATTAACTCAGGCTTTCTCAACATGGATTGATTCCTTTGCCCACGAGGAACTTTTGGGGGAGCGGTTTCGGGCTGCCACCAACTCCAACACATGCACTTTTGTCATCATCCATCGTCACCATCCTACTCCTCTATCACCATCACCAATACCATCAGCATCACCAACACCAACACAATCATCACGACCGTCACCATCACCATCACCACCATCACCATCACCATCATCATCATCATCATCATCAGATCCAAATCATCCTCGTCATCATCATCTCCTTCTCATCATCACCATCATCAACAACAACACATCATCGTCATCATCAGTATCGTCATCACCATCTTCATAGTCGTCATCATCATCAGCAGCATCAACATCATCGTCATCATCATCATCATCATCGTCATCGTCATCATCATCATCATCATCATGATAGAAATCATCGTCATCACAATCATCACCACCATGATCGTCACCATCACCATCATCATCATCATCACCACCATCAGCAGCATCGTAATCCTCCTCCTCCTCCTCCTCGTCCTCACGCTCCTCTGAGCTTCATGTTTTCATCATCATCATCTTCTGTGCAGCGATCCATGATAGGTTTCCTAAGCTGCCATACTTCTTTGATGTCGTGCATCGCAGCAGCTAGGAACCCCGCAACATGCAAACCACGTCGCTACGAGTTCCTGCACCTTCTTCCCAGTCATGCCTGATTCCCCCTAGTTTCGGCTGGTGCATCGCCACAGGAGTATGAAGGCATTGACGAGCTCATTGCCGAGCCACTTTCCTCAGAAGGAGGGTCGCGAGTCCACAGTCGTGAGCACAAATAGGAAAATCCGTGACAATGGAGAAGTATCTTGATAAACCCAGGCTTGACGGTATAATCCAGCACTGCGTGAACCCTAGTCAAGTACTCTTTAGAATAAGCAATAGCATTGCAGAAGACATGCGCATTCGCCTCAAGCGAGGTGTCCCAAAGCCTCTAGAGTATCGAAATAAAGCCTAGCATTCCAAAGCATCTGCATTTGGCCTAGGCTCAAGCCCATCGAGGCCTCCAAGGCACTCCTGAAAGCGAGGGAGTGCTTCCAGGTGCGGGGCTTGGGGTATTGCATCTTCGAGCTTACGGCTTGCAATTGAGGTTTTCTGTGTTCAGGCAATGCGGGCCGCTATTTCCCTTGCTGTTGCCACTGTGACGACGACAAGGACGACGAATACCATCCACCACTGTCTCAGAACTGTCGTCAAGACCACTGTGGTTGGCATCACAGAGCCATGCGGTGCAAAGCAACACATCTATTGTCAGGATCACAGTGACGTTGATGGTGATGATGGTGATGCTGATGATGACGGTGACAGGCATGATCGTGACAACTGGAGCCTTCATGGTTAATCTGATCATCTGGATCTCGACCACATTTGTGTTTTTTTGATTAGCTATCTGCATGTTTATCCTCCCATGTTTATGCTTAGTACTACGATTATTCCTGCTATACTCGGTACTTGTACTAGCATAATCACGTTGTGGTTGTTATTAGTATGAGCATGATTAGTAATTGTAGTAGCAGTATCAGTAGCAACGCTAGCGATAGCAATATATTAAGATTGCTCTGGTATCCTCAGTAAGAGTTGTTGAACTATGATGAGACCGGCACCAGCACTGCATTGGCAGTGTTAACAAAGAGTCTCTAGAACCTGTGACGGCAAAGGAGAACAAAGATGGATTGCCGGAGAGCGAGAGGCGGGTTCCAGCTGCACTTCAATGTTGCATCCAAAAATCCCTAGCCAAGCAACGACTGTGGGCTTCCGTTATCTCCGTTCATTCTTCGCAGCCTTCCTTAGAAGCACGACTAAGACTTCCGGGAAATCAGTCAGGCAGAGCAATACAATGGAATGCACCATGCCGAGACATCGAGTGTACAACGACATGAAGCACAATGGGCCAATCAGATAGTACAATACGTAGTTTTAAAGTAAGTAGGCACATCTTATGTCGACTTTATAGTTTTGGCATCATTCGCAGACGGATGCGCAACTAGCTGCATACAAATGTGTACATACATATGTATATATACACATACACACATCATATGCATTAGTATGTATGTAGTTATGTATGTACGTACGTAAAAAGAGGTATGTAAGTATGTAGGTATGTAGATGTGTAGGTATGTAGGTAGGTATGTATGTATGTATGTAGGTTTTTGTATGTATGTATGTATGTATGTATGTACGTACTTGTTGGTCGAATGACTGCCATGTAGCTATGCATGGTACATGCCATCTGAGATGTCTTTGAGAAGGATGTCTTGCATCTTGAAGCCTGCCCATGTAGACAAGTGACAGCGGCACATCGGCTTCAGCAAGAACGACGGTTTTGCAACACCAGCTGTAGTTGCGCAAGAAGCAATCAAGACGTCCTGTCTGCAGGCCACAGCCCATGACGGCTGCAGCTTGGAAGCAAATCCTTCAGGAGGACATGGACGTTGAAGTCGGCAATGTTGCGGGAAGGAGGTTCAGATCAACACAATGTAGGCAGGTTGGCCATACAGAAGATTTCCGATTGCCAACGGCTTGGTCCTAGCCTAGGCACATCCTGAACCCGTAGACGCTGAACCCTACGCGCCCTACTCCGGCAAAAGATATGGATCAGCATGCGCTGTGACAGGAGACCGAGGAGGACTTATTGGAAAACGACGAGGACGAGGACGGCATTTTTCGTCGTCGTAGTAGCAGCGGCGGTGGCAGCGGCAGTGGCAGTGGCAGTGGCAGTGGCAGTGGCAGTGGCAGTGGCAGCGGTAGTAGTAGTAGTAGTAGTAGTCGTGGTGGTGGTGGTGGTGGTGGTAGTAGTGGTAGTAGTGGTAGTAGTGTGGTAGTGGTGGTAGTGGTAGTGGTGGTAGTAGTAGTAGTAGTAGTAGGAAGTTGGGGTAGGAGTAAGAGTAGAGGTAGGGGTAGGAGCAGCAGCCGCGGCCGCAGCCAGCGGCAGCCGCAGCGGCAGGGGCAGTAGCAACAGCTGTAGCAAGAGTGGCAGTGCAGTAGCGGTAGCAGTAGCAGTAGCGGAAGCAGTAGTAGCAGCAGCAGCAGCAGTCCAGTAACAGCAACAAACATGAAGCAAGACTGTCCGCAAGACTCATGTCGGTAGTGTTCATGTTGGTTAGAAGATCGAGGACCTCCTAGAAGCTGATGAAGAAGAGCTCGACGACGATGAGGCCGGATAATTGCCAACCACTTCCAGCCCATGATGACTGTGTTTCTGCACACCCGCAACGAGTACCAGTGAACAATACATCTGGCAGCATTAATCGTAGGTTAGTTTTGTGTGTCTGCACCTATATCTGTAAATGAGTATTTCTTCTGTCTCCACCCAACTATATCCTATCCATCGAGCCATCCATGCATCCATCCATCCATCCATCCATCCATCCATCCATCCATCCATCCATCGTGTCTCTCTCTGTCTCTCTCCCTCCCTCTCTCTCTCTCTCTCTCTCTCTCTCTCTGTGTTTTGATTTCATGATATCATCAATGACACGCCTCCCAAACGTGAACCTTAATACAACTGTTCCCGTTT
>CAJNJA010006501.1:0-16848 GCA_905231915.1 Symbiodinium necroappetens
GACTGGTCTGCAAGTGTGTGTGTGTGAGAGAGAGAGCGCGTGTGCGAGCTCTCTTTGCTGCTGGCAGCCGCCTGCTGACGCCAAGGCGACAAAGCGTGGCTGCTCCACATCTGTGCCGCGCATGCCTCATACGATGCACGTGCCACTTGCAGCTTCTGGCAAAAAACTCTTCCCAAGCAAGGCAAATTGGTGCCCTCACTTGCAGTCAGGGCCACGGAGCAACACGAGCGCCGCCCAGCTCGCGATGCTCACGGCCTCAGCACCGCCGTTGTTGCAGCCCTCACGCGTCTCATCCAGGTGTCCAACCTACGACGTTAGCTTCCAAAAGGGTGTCGATGCACCTTCTATGGGGTGTGGATGGCACTGCAAAACTAGAATTTTGAAGAGCTGGAGGTGTCTACGAAGCCACGCGCCCGCTCCCTTGGCAAATTCGGATGTCAGAGCTATTGAAGAACACCGAAACAAAATTTAGCTTGGGAATATCTACGGTGAGCAACTCTTGCAAAAAGTTTGTCCTCGTGGGGCCCCCATACACGTAGCAAAACACGTGTTCGACTCAGGTCAGTCGACGATCCACAGGGGCACACCGCTGACTGATGATAAGGTCCTGGGGTCCTCGGGTTGGGCACTCCAGAGAGTCTCACGGTAGCCTTTGGGGTTGGGCACTCCAGGGAGTCTCACTAGTCTCGGGTGGCAGTCTCACGGTAGTGTGTGGGGGTTGGGCACTCCTAATTCTCACGTAGTCAGGGAGTCTCTCACGGTAGTCTGTGGGGTTGGGCTCCAGGGAGTCTCACGGTAGTCTCCAGGCAGTCTTTGGAGGTAGTCTCAGCGGGCGAGGAGCGGACGAGGAGCCGGCGCGAGCAATAGTTGACTTTTAAATCTAACAACCCCACAAGAGAGAGAACAGTTGATCTGGGCCTAAGTCTTTATGTCTTCGAATATAGAGCCTAGAGATCCGTCCAACCGCAGCATCATGGCCCCACTTCGTTCACACGGTAACTTGTCCATTCATTCTGCATGCTCGCTGACTCTCACTATCTCTTGTTCAATATATAAACAAAAAAGTGAATGAAGTCACTGTGCGAAAGTGTGAAGTGAACAAAACGATCGTATAGTGCATGAGTTCTATTTCTTTCGAGCGGCAAATATGTCCTCCGTTCTCCTATGGGGGATCATCCATCGGTTCTATCGGCTGATCTTTCTGACTGAGGAGAGTGCGGCATGACAGATGTGCAGCACGACTTTGATGACTTTGATTTTTGAAATCACCACGTCAAAGGGCTCCTGTATGTTCCTATCTCTGGCAGGTGCCTGGCTGCAAGAAGCAGACGCAAACTTGAAGCAATGTTGCGAAAGTCTGCATGTGACTCTCCCGGCATTGCGTTTGGGACTGGTCGGAAATGCGAATCATGGGACCAAGCCGGAGGGAATAGACTAAAAAAACACATGAGCCAGTTTCATCACAGAACTCTCCAAGGACATCGGACGTTTCACCTCTCCGGTCCAGTCTGGTGCTGCAGCCCATTTGCACCCCTCCCCATCTCTTATGAAAGACCGGTTCCGTCCGTGCTGAGTTTTGTGCGCCTAGGACACTGGCTATACCAGCTCCACACATAGCCATGGGTGACACTGAAAAGACGGCATGCGCTTGCGCCGCATGCTTCAGCTAGCTGAAGCTGAACTGAGCTGGACGCCAGCCAGGCAGTCAGCAGCGCGCTGGGCAGCATCTGCAGGGCAGTCACAAAGCCATGCTCACAATCGGAGGAGTGTTGCCCCCCAACAACGACACGTGCAATGGGGGGTGGCCTTCGATGCATCTGGAGCTTCGCTGGTATGCAAGACGAGCTGAGATGCACCAGCAGCCGCGACGAGAAGGCTGTGGAGGCAGAGCGAATGCCTCATCGCGGCAGTCTCTGAAAGCACCAGACCGTACACGCACTGTGGCTCCACCACACATGGCCGCACATGGCCGCCAGGGAGCTGAAGAGGCAGCAGCGAGCTGGGCTCCAAGATCTGCCCCGGATGGGCGATGGTGGACGCCTCCAGGCGCAGAGCCAGACTGCCCCCCAAAACCCGCTGAGAGCCCCGCCATGCCCTGAGCCCTGCCATGCCCTGCCAAGGAGCTGCCACATCTGCCAGGGAGGCGTCCGGGAAGAGGAGTCGGGCTGACACCAGCACCAGGCCTACTGCTACGAGGCTGCCGAAACGCAGCAGCGGCCATCCCCTCACGGAGACTTGTAGGATGTTATACGCAAAGATTCTGCTAGACACCTCCATACATCTCGTGAGGACGAGGGCTGCCATCGTCGCGTCCCACCCGAGTTTCCCGGGAAGGCCGAGCACTGCCGAGTCCGCCTTATCGCGGCTGGCGAAACCCAGGCCAAGGGACAAACAGGACACGGCTACTGACAGCTGCATGCTTTGCAGCTGCTCCTCCGATAACTCCAGCGCTTGAATCTGTGAAACGCCCCCCAGGGCAGAGATCAGAAAGTTTGTCTGTACAAGTGCCGATGTCGCAGACTCGGCCACCTGCCGGTGCAGCAGACCAGGCATGCCGCTGCATACCCTATGAAATATATCAGCTGTCCGACGCCTCTGCAAACTTGGCTCCCGAGAGCAGCGGCTGCTTCCTGGGTCTTGCAACGGTGCAAAGCTGCAGAAAGCTGCAGAAAGCTTCGTTGAGCCGGGCGGCTTGCCGGTGGCGGCGGAAACCAAAGCCAGAAGAAGCATCAAAGTCTGGGAGATCGTTGCGATGACCAAGAGCGGCAAAAGGATGGTCGGAGGGATCCAGACAGTCATCGCATCGAGGTCCGCTGACCGGGTGCCCACGAACCTGATCGCGTCCCAGGTGGTGAAAATGATGGGCATGGCCATCCCCATCATGTTCAGGAGGAGGTATCCGTGCAGACCACTGCCGTAGAAGAGCACAAGCTGTTTGACGTCCAACACGATGTCGATGTAGAACAGCGCCTTGGCATTCGCTGCACATGGGCCGTGAAAGCTGGGACAGGGCTGCTACGACTAGGGCCCGTCACGCAGGTCAGCAGCGACAGGTCCACCCACCACATCACCTTGGAGAAAGACAGAGCTTTCCACGGGTCCTTGCGGCGATCAACCACGTGGCTCTGAAAGATGGTGCAGAACGGTTCCGGGTTTAGGGTTTATGGGGTTTAGGGTTTCGGGTGTAGGACACCGATGCCCTCCTTGTAGTGGGAGTCGACGATGTGGTCCATCGAGCCCCGAAGGATCTGGAGGCCATCTACCTCTCAAAACCCAGCAAGCGAGACGTAGATCGTCTAGCTTGGCACAGTATGAAGCGGAACCGTAAAGTGTGGGACGTAGGAAACAAACAATCTGTGTATGTTATGTTACGTATGTTATGTTCTGTTATGCTATGTTATGTTACGTTATATTATATTATATTATATTATATTATATCATATCATATCATATCATATCATATTATATTATATTATATTATACTATATTATATTATATTATACTATACTATATTATATTATATTATATTATATTATATTATACTATATAATTTTTAATTTTTTGTTATATTATATTATATTATATTATACTATACTATACTATACTATTATACTATACTATATTTTGTTATGTTATGTTATGTTATGTTATGTTATGTATGTGTATGTGTGTGTATGTATGTGTATGCATGTGTATATATATATACACATGCATACACATACATACATTCATACATACATTGACTCATATGGAGAGGTAGAACATGCTCCACGGAGCATGCCGAGTGCTGCAGAACGCGGGGAGCAGATTCTCAGGGGCCTCCGGGAGCTCCGTGACGTCCAGGCCTTCCTCGCTGGGCTCTTGTTACAGTAATTATTCAGGAATTCAATTTAAGTTACCGTAATAGGGATCTATAGGGTTAAGGGTTTAGGGTTTAGGGGTTTAGGGATTTTGGGGGTTTACGGTTTAAGTTACCATAATAGGGATCTAGGGTACAGAATAGGGTTTCCTTATTATGGTAACTTAAATTAAATCCCTTAACAAGAACCCAGTCCTTGTCTATCTTCTCTACCGCTTCCAATGCCGGTGGCAGCCAGCGAACTCGGCCAGGGAGGTGTTGCGAGAGTCGGTCTATGCAGATACGGGAGAGCGGCTCCAGGTACAGCTTCCCTTCCTCCTATCAGGGCGCCGCAGGCTGAGGGTTCTTGCTTGCCATGGCTCTGCCCCGCATGCCTCTCATGACTAAACAGGTCCTCCATGAGGACGCAAAGGTCGTGAACCCGGGCGAAGCCCGTTGCGGCCTCAACGGCCTGAGTAGACGCAGCCTCTCCGTTAGACAAAGCTAGAACCAGAATCAGAACACAATATAGGATGTAGTACACTGTGAACATACGGAGCTCGCGACGGACTCCACTGTACTACAAATGGAGGAGATGGCACGGCGCGGCTTCTTCTGAGCTCCCAACCTCGTGGTACTTGAAGCCCAAAACCCGCGCTTTTGCTGGCACCACCAGCTGCCGTTGCAGGGTTGGCAGCCGCCCTTGCTCAACGTGCTCTCGGCAGCTCTCCTGTGCCGGCGCGAGTTGCAGAGTCTGCCTGGAGACCCCGAGGTCAATCTCCAGGTCCATCACCCGTAGGAAGTGCTCTCGTACATGCTCATCCAGTCGTAGATTGCCATAATAGTCATCTATTAGCTCGTGCGGCTGCGGGCAAACCAGTGTGGCTACCAGGCTTCGAGGCCTGCAGCTGGCACCGAGGCTGGCGAGGCTATGCAAGATCCTTTGACAAAACGCATTTCCGCCCTCCCCCACCCCCCTCCCCCTCCGCGCCCGCCTGTCGTCGAGTTCTAGGAGCAGGTCATATTTATAGGCTCCAGCCATGGCGAAGTGCAAGTCAACTTCTCCTACACCGCCCGATGGCTTGGCTTGGAGCCTTCACCTGCGCGCCACGCAGCACCTCCATGCAGGAGGGCGTGTCACTTGCGACTGAAGAGCTACTTGTAGAAGACGACATGAGCTGCAGCTCGCTGTATCGAGGTCTCGCTTGCGCTTCTTGGCTCAAGGCGGGCAGCTGGTGCGCCATGCCGGGCTGAGGACGCTGCGGGAGCACACGACTCAAGGTGGTCTGAAGGCCTCTGGCGGGCCTGCTGACATCTGCTGACATGTCACCATCCGTGCAAGCAAGCTCTGTGCTTCCTGTCACTGTCATGTCTCTGACAAACGAGCTCTAGCTCAAGCACAGCTGTTGTATATAGTTCTGTAAAGGAACAAGAGCTCATGTCGCACATCCTCCCATCTCACATTGTACGTAGTAGGCCCCAAGCCCCCATCCCCGCAACCGACTTGCAGAGGGGCGTCGCAAGGCCTGCTCCAGGCTCAGCTTCGGGGGCCTCACCAAGCAGGCCACCAAGAACCCACACGGAAGCAACACCAAAAGACCCCCAAAGCATCCCGACCCCTAAACCCCTAGACCCCCGAACACCGTCAACCCCAGACCCTCTCAACCCCTCTTTCAAACACCCCCACGGCAAACAGCTTCAGGCCGCTTTTGGGGGCTGGTGATGGACGTACAGTACAGGAGACTCGACTCTCTTCGCGCGGTATCTACGATCGGGGGTTAAGAAGGTGGCCTTGGCTGTTGAGAGGTTTTAGGGTCTATGGGTTTTGTGAGTTAGGGTACGATGTACGTACGCCACAACAAGCCACGGAATCCAAAGTGGCAGGAGTGGAGGGTGGAAGTCCAGAGCCCCTGAGGGGAGGAAAGAGAGAGACTCTGGACAGGAGCGAAGGCTGCTTGGCTTCAGGAAGGTTAGGGTTTGAGGGTTAAGGGGTTTTTGTTTCAGTTTACTTCAGTTTACAGTTGAGGGTTTACGAAGTTTCCCCCTGAGCTCCTGTACCCATCCCGCCTTTTCCCCGTCTTTATGTCGATGGGCCTCACGCCTGGCGCAGCTGAACTTCACGCTCCCTTGTCATTCAGAAACCAAACCACAGCGAGGGCGCACCTCTAAAGAACATCCCCGAAGCTTGGCAGCCGCAATGCTTGCTTAGGCGCACCGAGAGCGACTGGCAAAGAGAGATTGAGCCCAGAGCCGTGGCTCCGAAGGACCTAACGTTCTGCGCCAAAAAGGATCCCTATAATATACTGTAGGACTTCACCTCGTGCCGTCGTATGGGATCCAAAGGGGCCGGCTACTTGAGTTGGCGTTTGTTAGGCTTTTCAGCCTTTAAGGGAAGTTACAGCTTCCGGGCTCCAGGGCAGAAACTGCAGAAGATTATCCGCCCAGATTTCACCTTTTGCAGTCGCCCACAAGCCTCCCAAACGCAGCAATGTCAGGCTGGACGTTCGCCTTACAATCTTGTAGCGTCCTTAAACTTCACAACGCCTACTACAATACAAAGATACAGACATTTCAGGGTGGACCTTCGCGCTACATTAACTTATGAAGTCCGTATAGTTCACAATGCCCACAATACAAAGATAAAGAAATTTCAGGCTGGACGTTCGTGTTACAAACTTGTAGTGTCCTTCAGTTTCACAACGCCTACAATATACAAAGATACAGATGTTGAAGGGTGGACACTCGCGCTACAAACTCGTAGTGCCCGTACAAAGTTCACAACACCCACAATACGAAGATACACACATTTCACGGTCTACCTTCGCGTTACAAATTTGTAGTGTCCGTATATAGTTCACAACCTCTACAATACAACGATACAGAAATTTGGCGGGTGGACCTTCGCCCTTCAAATTATCGTTTCTTGAAAGGTTCACGACGCCTACCAACATGCAGAAATTGAAGGGCAGACGTTTGCGTTACAAACTTGTAGCGTGCTTGCAGTTCACAATGCTTGCAACACAAAGATACAGAAATTTCAGGATGGACGTTCGCATTACAAACTTGTAGAATCTTGTAGTGTCATATCATAAAAGTTCGCAGCGCCCACAATACAATGACAAAGATTCAGATTTTTCAGAGCGGGCGTTCGCGCTACAAACATATAATGTCCTTAAAGTTCACAACGTTTACAGTACAAAGATACATGTACGGATCGACCTTGAAGGTTTGACGTTCGCATTACAAACACAGAGTCTCCGTAAACTTCACAATGCCTACATTACAAAGATAAGGGCAATTTCAGGGTGGACGTTCGCGTTGCAAACTTAAGGTGCTCAAGAATACAGAGGTACAGAAAGTTCAGGGTGGACCTTCCCGTCACAAGCTCATAGTGTCCTTGAAGTTCACAACGCTTACATACAAAAACACAGAATTTTTAGGTGGACGTTCGCGTTACAATCATATAGCGTGCTCAAATTCCACGACGGCTACAATGCAAAGATACAGAAACTGAAGGGTGGACGTTCGCGCACAAACTTATTTTGTCCTCAAAGTTCACAATGCCACAATATAGAGATACAGAAATTTCTGGATGGACCGTCGCATTGCAAACTCATGTCCTGAAAGTTCACAACGCTTACAATACAAAGATGCAGAAATGTCAAGGTGGACGTTCGCGTTACAAACTTGTAATTGTAATGTCTTCAAAATTCACAACGCTCACAATACAAAGATACAGAATTTTCAGGGTGGACATTCGCGTTACAAACATATAACGTCCTTCAAGGTCCGTTCGTAGGTTTTCCTTTGGAAAGCCTAGGAAAATGGCACAAAATCTGTCCAGAATGCGCGGAAAATAGTGTTTTCCCGTAGAATTACAAAGGCAAAGTAGGTTGTCCTGAAAACAACCTAAGAAGTCCGTCCAAGATGCAAGGGAAATAGTGTTTTCCCTAAGAAAAACCAAGAAAGCTACCTCGACAAAAACACAAACAAAGAAACCAAAAAAAACAGACACCGCTTGAAAAAAAACTAATTTTCGTCCCACCCCGTCGAACACAGAGAGAGAGAGAGAGAGATCTTGATAGTCCGTTATTTTCGCCCTGTGCTTCGAGCTTCGGCTTGGAAGTTCAGACAACGAATCCCCCGGCGTTTTGCCCCAAAAATTCCGAGGTTTTCGGCCTCTGCGGTGCAGCTTTCTTGGGGGCTTTCGAAGGCTGGGAGAGCGAAGGGCGAAGGCAAATGGGGAGCGCCTTCTTGGAGGCTTCTTGGGGGGCGATGCAGACATCAGACACATCCTCCAGGTGTCCCTTTTGGGTTTAGGGTTGAGGGGTTATAAGGGGTCAGGGATCTAAAGCAAGCCCAAATTTTAAAGCACGACAAAGCCCACCACGCGGAGACGCTGCCTGCATCTCCGTTGATCCATCTCCGCCATCTCCACCCTGAGCCGGCAAAAAGGGAGGGGACTCTGAGAGAGGCCCTAGGCAGTTAGACTCCGCTCTTACACCAAACCCCATATAAACCCTATAAGCCCTACAATAGCCCTTCAACCCCAAACGCCTTAAGACCGCAATCCCTATACACCCTAAACCCAAAAATAGCCCGTAAAAACCCTTAAACTCCTTTTAGCACCCGAATCCCCGTACACCCTATCATAGCCTGAAAACCCGAAGCAAAACCCCCCCTGTGACTCCAAACCCTACAAAATAGCAGGTTAAAGGACCCCTGAAAATAGAGGGTCGAACCCTTAAAACGGTAGGGTTTTTTGCATCCCCGGGCCACGTCTTCCGGGCTTCCTCTGGGCTCTCTTTTTGGGTCTTCGGCTCGGGCCTAGGGCCGAGGACGGCTCGGCTGAAGACGGGGCTCTTTTTTGGTTAAGGAATCTCTACTTTGAAGCTACCATAAAATCTAGGGGGAGCCTATAAGGTTTAGAGGGTTTAGGGTTTTTTTTAGTTTAAGCTACCATATGATATAGGGGACCTATAAAAGGTTTATAGGGTTTAGGGTTATCGCAACTTAAGTAAAAACCCCTGAACAAGAACCCAGTATCCCACCTGCCACTTTAAAGTGCAGAGTTGGAGCAAAACCCAGTGAACCCCATGAGCTGAAAGAAGGCGTTCGGCCGTTTGAGGCCCCTGTTTGTGTTGGATCCTTTGGGGGTCTTCCTCTTCCTCTCCGCCTCCGCCTCCCGGAGCGGATGAGCCGGAGCTCCGCAGCAAGGGGCAAGCACATTGCAAGCTTCAGTTTCTTTGGGCGCTGGGGGTCGCGGGTTGGAATGTCCACCTCTCTACACCCCAAACCCAAACCCTTCAACTGCTCGTCTTCTACAGGCGAGCAACTCCAACACATAATAATGATGATATAAATCCTGCATTCCCTTCAGGACCCTCTGACTATGGGAATTATGGTATATATTCCTTATTATGGGTAATTCAGGACTTATATCATCAAGCGTAGTGCACCTCATTCGGAAGGATCGCCTCGGTGATGAAGCGAATTTAAGGAAGTATAGGGGGCCCTAGGAAGAGAGCGCGAAGCAAAGGCAGATGCATACAGGAGCGGAATGAGGGCAAGGAAGCTGCAGGGACATGCGAGGCTGCAGATGGCAGACTCTAAACCCTAAAGCGTATCCCTAAAAAAAACAAACTCTGAAAATCCCCAAACCCTAAACCCTGTAAGACCCAAGACCCCACACCCCAAATCCGCCGTTCACCCTTTAAAAACAAAACCTTGCGCCATGAGCCGGCCTGGTCTTTGCACAGCGGGTTCCCCGAAGCCGCCGACCTCGTTTTCAGGTTTTCCGGTGTGCCCTAAACCCTAAACCCTAAACCGCAACCATAGAAACCCCCAAACCCGAAAACCCTAAACCCCAAACCGCAGGTGCTGGGGATCTACCGAGCTTGGGCCTTCAGGCCTTTGGGGCTTTTAGCAGGTCTATTATGAGTATAAGTCTCTAAATCAGGGTCCACTTTTTCAGGTCCCTCAAACATAGTACGGCACCCTTAACAAAAAGGATCCTACAGGGGACCCTAGTTTGTGCAGGCTCTCGCTTTCAGGTTTAGGTTTTTGAGGGCTTTGGGCTTTGTGCGGAGGGGTTCGGGGCTCTCGCCTGGGTCTGTCCCCCGGGGCGTTTGCCGAGGGAATCGGCCGATAGAACTTAGGCTTGAGATGGGCTGAGGGTAGTAATGGGGATTAAGGGTTTGGATTTAGGGCTTTAGGGTTGAGGGGTTTAGGGCTTCGTGGGTTTAGGGCCCCAAAGTTTAGGGTTGGGACTTATAGGGTTTAGAGGGTTTAGGAGGCTCAGAGGCGACGGATAAGTCTTCTGGGAAGCCCCCATGGTGCAGAGCTGAAGCTCCGAGGCGATGTTGTGGGAGCTGCGTTGCAGCTTTAGGGCTCGAGGGCTTTTTTCAGCTTTCGTAGGTCATTCCTCCATCACTCTCTGGCGGCGGCAGCCTTGGCTACACCCTTGCATCCAGACCTCCTGGGCTTCTGAGCTCATCCAAGGCTCCGGAGAAGGCCACGGTCGAGAGATCCGGGGGGCCCGCGTGCTCGCAGGTTTTCGCCGGGCCACAGGAGCCCAAGGCAGCCGAAGGGAGCCGAAGGGAGCCGAAGACGCTGCCAGACCGGGCTGAGATGAGCTCCACAGTCGGACTCCTCGCTCCCGACCACCCCTCAAGGGCTGAAGCCGCAGTCGCTTTTTTAGGATTTAAGTCTTATAGGGTTTAGGCAGGCATTAGGGCTTGGGATTTAGGGTTTAGGATTTGGGGTCGCCCCTAAACCCTGTAACCTCAGACCCTAAACCCCAAACCCTAAAGCCCTAAAGCCCTACTAAACCCCAAAAAACGCTCAAACCCTAAAGCCCTGAACACCTGAACCCCTCAGCCCCTAAAACCCTACACCCCTAAACCCTTATAAACCCTTATAAACCCTGATAAACCCTTATAAACCCTTATAAACCCTTATAAACCCTTATAAACCCTTCTAAACCCTTATAAACCCTAAAACATGCCGGCACTTGGGGGCCCGGCCCTGTGGGCTCCAAGAAGCCCAAGCGGAAGGCCCTTGAAGGCCTCGAAGACCTCCGTTCGGGTTTAGGGCTTTAGGGGCTTGGGAGTTTAGGGCTTTAGGGCTTTAGGGTCTTAGGGTTATAGGGCTTAGGAGTTTAGGGGTCCATAGGGGTCTAAGGGTTTTAGGGGTTCGGAGTTTAGGGTTTAGGAGTTTAGGGGTCGAAGGGTTCAGGGTTGAAGGTGCTTTAAGGTGTAGATGTGCGTAGCATACACTGATACAAGCACCGTCTAGTCCCTAAAGCCCTAAACACTAAACATGTCGGCACTTGGGGCCCGGCCCTGTGGGCTCCAGTGGCCATGGGAAGCCCAAGTGGAAGGCCTTTTTGAAGGCCTCAACAGGGCTCTGTTCGCGTTTTAGCGGGGTTTTAGGGGCTTGGGAGGTTGAAGTGTGTAGGGGCTTAGGGGCTTTAGGGGTGTAGGGGCTTAGGAGTTTAGGGGTTTAGGGGTTTAGGGCCTAGGAGTGTAGGGGTTTACGGGTCTAAGGGTTTTAGGGTTTAGGGTTTTAGGGGTTCGGAGTTTAGGGGTTTAGGGGTTTAGGGGTTTGGGGTTGAACGTGACTTAAGGTTGAGATGTGAGTCACACACTGGTGTGCTCATCGTGATTCTTGTACACGTGTGTAAGGACTGATTCTCTGACTGCTATATACTATATGCTATACCATACTATAGATGCTACACTCTGCTGCGCAGTTACCATTTCATAGAGGATGAGATGTATGATATGCATTATACATCATTATACTATGCAAACTTTCGCAGTAACCAAATTTGTTTTGTCTGATCCGAGGCTCGGACCGCTCGGCAGGAGGGACCTCGGTTCCAGGCAGTCGGGACGCTCCCTCGGTTTAGGGGTTTAGCAGGTTTAGGGGTGTTCGGGGCTTAGAGGTTTAGGGGTTTTAGTTTAGGGTTCAGGGCCCGTGCAGCAGGGATTAGGGTTTAGGACACTTTAGGGCAGGCAGCCCATGCTGGACACAGTCGTTCTGTTGAGAAATACAGCGCATTCTCTCACGGCTTGCGATGCGTCCGCGGCTCCTCCCGAGAGAAAAACCCCATGGTAGCCATGGGCAAAAGCTCTTCGGGGTGAAACAAAGGTGGCTGCTGTGAGGATCCGAAGGCTGGGCTCTGAGCTGAGGGTTTACGCTGAGGGTTTACGGGCTCCTTCTAAGATTCTAAGGGTTCCTTTAAGGCTTCAGGGTTCAGGGTTGAAGTGCTCTGCTCATGCTGTCAGACGCACGTTTTCTGACACAGACCAGCAGCCACGCAGGCGGAGGGAAAGCTGCCCCTTGGCAAATTTCCGTGCAGGAACTCCTCGTAGAAAACTTTCGAAAAGCATGAATTTCAGCCACTGGTGTCAACCCTCCCGCTGGCCCCGCAATGGGCTCCGATGTGTCTCAGGGATGCCTTCCGCGTTCCTCAGGTGCGGCCACACGCCCTCCCCGAGCGCCGCCCAAGCCGACTCCGGGATCTTGACGCAAAGGAAGAAGCTGATGTCCTGAGAGCGGGAAGCCCGGGCCCCGGAGCCCCTGCAAAGACTCTCCCAAAGGAAGCACTCCGCGTGAAGCACTCCGTGCACTATCCTGCACTTCCAGAACCCCACAAGCTCAAGCTCCCCCCCCAGCGTCCTCGAGCTCCCGGCAGCGGCCCAAGGCGCCCAGCATCTCGGCCGCACCCTCGCCGTTCTCTTCGAAACACCTGGGCCCCGGGCAGGGAGGGCAGAGGAGACGAGGCCCTCAGAGCAGAAAAAGAAACGAAAAGGCAAAGAGCACCTGCGAGCTTGACCACCTTTCCGAGGCGCCAAGAGAAGTTGGCCTTCTTCAATGCGGGCCACTCGGCCTTGCCGAGCAGCCGCCAGGCCGCCGCCGGGACTTTTTGGCATTCGCTCATGTTGAGCTCCTGGCGGCTTCGCGGTGCTTATTGGGGGGCTCGCTCCGGGAAGGGGAGGGAAGGGGTCGCAGAATGGCAAGGCAGGGCAGGATTCTGGCGCAAGCCCTTCCGTTCAGTGATTCAGTGATGCGGAGGAGCACCGCATGCAAAGGCGGACCCAACCTGGGACTCAACTCTTGTCGAAGGTTGGTCTGCAAGCCCTCGGGTTGTGCAACTGCAGTGGAACCCTCTCCCCAAGATGGATGCGCCCATGCTTCGAGTCCCGGGCCCCTTCCTGTTCGGCCCGCTCACAACAAAAGGATGTTGTCCGTCCTATCCTCTGGCCTCCGGAGCTTAGCAAAGGATCCAACAGCGGTCTTGGCCGACAAGATGTTCATACATACATCTGCAGAAAGCTCAAGGGCAAAGACACCTACAGTTACGCTTATCATGCAGCCCATCTTATCGCTTTATCGTATCATGCTTCTGCAGCCTGGCACTGTACTACATAATGTATGCAAACATCACGATACATATCAACATATCACTATATACTGCACCGGTAACATGCCAGCGTGTACACTGTGTATACACTGACAGTATACTCCACAAGGTCAGTGTCTATACACGAGATGACGAGCCCAGAAGCAGAGGTGACACGAGGAGCCTCGTATCCACTCCGCTAGCCGGAACCAATTTAATTAGGCACTGCAAAATATCGCACAACATGTAAGGCCCTCCCGCTTACTACAGTCTCTGCTACGGCGACTTCACCCGCAACCATGCATTTTCTGGAAAGGAGGCTGCGGACCGTCACCCCTTCTGCCGCGTCCTCGAGCTCCCGGCAGCGGCCCAAGGCGCCCAGCAGCTCTTCTGCCCCCTCGCCGTTCCCTGCGAACACCTGGGCCCCGGGCACGGATGAGAGAGGAGATGAGGCCCGCAGCAGAAAAAGAAACGAAAAGGCAAAGAGCAACAGCGAGCTTGGCCCCCTGTCCGAGGCGCGTATCGAAGTCGGCCTTCTTCAATGCCGTCCATTCGGCCTTGCCGAGCAGCCGCCAGGCCGCCGCCGGGACTTTACTGCAACCGCCCATGTTGAGCTCCTGGTGGCTTCGCGGTGCTTATTGGGGGGGCTGCCTCTCGGGAAGGTGGGGGAAGGGGTCGCAGAATGGGCAGGGCAGGATTTTTGGCGGAGGGGGGTTCAGGCGGAGGCTTTCGGGCTGGAGAAGCTCAGGAGGCTGTTTGGGGCTTTCGGGGCCTTTTGTGGGCAACAAGCCCTTCCGTTCAGTGATTCAGTGATGCAGACGAGCACCGCATGCAACAGAGGACCCAACCTTGGACCTAACTCTTGTCGAAGGTTGGTCTGGCATCAGAGCTCAGGGCCACAAACTCTGCAAGCCCTCGAGTATGCGCCCATGCTTCGAGTCCCTGGCCCCTTCCTGTTCGGCCCGCTCACAACAAAAGGATGTTATCCGTCCTATCCTCTGGCCTCCGGAGCTTAGCAAAGGATCCAACAGCATTCTTTGGCCCTTCAAGATTTATTTCCAGGGACTCGTCAGCGTCAGGGCAAAGACAGCCCAACAAGCAGAGATGGCACTGCTGGGCGAGTTGAACTTTTCCTAGGAGGGCTCGGACAGGCGCAATGAGTTCCTGAAGGAACGCCTCTGCCAAGTGAGTGAAGCCATCTACACTACTATTATGCACTGTATATATATATAATATATATATATATAATATATATATATAGTACACATCACAACACTCTATACCATGCGACCACTGCATCACTATGCTTATCATGCAGCCCATCTTATGACTTTATCGTATCATTTTTCCAGGGCCAGCCCCGTACTGTGCTACAAAATGAACGAAACCATCACTATGAAAATCACTATCACGATACCATACCAGACCAGACTTTGCCACACCAGATCATAGAATACCATGCCAGCGTGTGCACTGACACTGTACTCTGGAAGATCACTCGCTGCACGAAAGTTACGAGGCCAGAAGCCAAGGGGTACTACAAGGAACGGCTCAGATGCGCGCCACTTCCCATCACAGCCTGTAGCCGGAGCCCCACTTGAGCGTTACAACAAAATGGAAGGCGTTCCGGCTTGCTACAGTTTACGCTTCGGCGACTTCATGCGCTTTCTGAGAAGTCCTCGAGCTCCCGGCAGCGGCACAGGGCGCCCAGCAGCCCTTCTGCTCCCTCGCCGTGCTCATTGAAACACCTGGGCTCCCCGAAGCACGGATGACAGAGGAGATGAGGCCCGCAGCAGAAAAAGAAACGAAAAGGCAAAGAGCAACCGCGAGCTTGGCCCCCCTTCCGAGGCACTCATAGAAGTTGGCCTTCTTCAATGCGGGCCACTCGGCTTTTGCGAGCAGCCGCCAGGCCGCCGCCGGGACTTTGCGGCAACCGAACATGCTGAGCTCCTGGCGGGTTCGCCGTGTTTGGAGAGGGGGCCGGGATGCCTTTTCGGAGGTTTCGCGCTCTGCCGGTGTCCTCGAGCTCGCGGCTCTGGGCCAAAGCCTCGAAGAGCTCGAGGTCGCCCTGCAGCTCTGCGTCTGCCCGTGGGATGAGGACCGTTGCCGCCATCTTCGGGTAGACGGACAGCTGGCTGCGGGCGACCACCTCTTCGTTTCCTGCTCTGGCAAGGTGGAACAACGCTTTGCTCTCATGGCATCTCAGGGCAAAGTGGCACTGCAGAAGGCTGCCACAGAGAACGCCGTTGTCTTGAAGCCTCTCTCTCAAGATCTCGTTTAGCACGCGCGCTGGAAGGTGTAGAGCTACAAGAGGGAAGAGCAGAGCATCCGGTTATCATGGGAGCGGTCTGACCGGGCTGGCCAGGCCTTCGCTCTCCGATCTGCTGAATTGTCACGGGTGCCTTGTTTTCTTAGCTGTCTTAGCTGTTTGCTGTGCTTGGATGCTCGGTGCCTGAGCGCTGGAATTCAACAGGCTAAGCCACGGTCTCAGCAAGGGATGTTTCTCGAGAAAAACTTTGGCTTGCCTCGTCGCTCAACCAAACAGCAAACAGAAGCGCAGGATGACGGTCCTGCGGTCACCAGGCGACCCCCCTGCAATCGGCTCCGATGTGTCCCAGGGATGCCGTACCCGTTCCTCAGGACTGGCCACACGCCCTCCCCAAGCGCCGCCCAAGCCGACTCCGGGATCTTGCCGCAACCGACGAAGCTGATGGCCTGAGAGCAGGAAGCCCGGGCCCTGGAGCCCCTGCAAAGACTCTCCCATGAAGCACTCCTCGTGAAGCATTCTTTTCATTTTCCTGCACCTCCCCCCCCCCCTCCCAGCGTCCTCGAGCTTCCGGCAGCAGTCCAGGGCACCCAGCAGCTCGGCAGCTCCCACGCCGTCCTCATCGAAACACCTGGGTTCCGGGGCACGGAGGGGAGAGGAGATGAGGCCCGCAGCAGAGAAAGAAACGAAAAGGCAAAGAGCGACAGCCTTCCGAGGCGCAATTTGAAGTTGGCCTTCTTCAATGCGGGCCACGCGCCCTTGCCGAGCAGCCGCCAGGCCGCCGCGACTTTGCAAAAGCCCATGTTGAGCTCCTGGCGCTTCGCGGTGCGTATTGGGGGGGGCTGCCTCTCGAGAAAAGGGGGGAAGGGAGCGCAGAATGGGCAGGGCATGGTTCCGGCGGAAGGGAGTTCAGGCGGACTTTCGGGGGAGCTCAGGAGGCTGTTTGGGGCTTTCGGGGTCATTTGGTGGCAAACAAACCCTTCTGTTCAGTGATTCAGTGATGCAGAGGAGCACCGCATGCAACAGCGGACCCAACCTTGGACCTAACTCTCGCTGGAGGTGGGTCTGGCAGTGGAGCTCAGGGTCGCAGAATCTGCAAGCCCTCGGGTTTTGCAACTGCAGTTTAGAACCCCCCCAAGATGCGCCATGCTTCGAGTCCCTGGCCCCTTCCTCTTAGGCCGCATCACCCCAAGCAGCAAAAAGAGCTGCCGGCGGCCCTTTCGCAGCGGTCTGAGATCCTATCCAATCCTATCGCTGCAAAGGATCCAACAGCGGTCTTCGGCCTCCAAGATGTTCCTACCCACATCAGCTGAAAGCTCAAGGGCAAAGACACTT
>CAJNJA010006502.1:5057-16846 GCA_905231915.1 Symbiodinium necroappetens
AGGGGGGGGGGGGGGGTGTTGGCAAGGGTGGGTTGGCCATAAACCCGAAAAGATGTAAGGCTTCGGGTCTGGAGTTTAGAGAGTTCTTTATGATAAGTTCTGGATGAAAGCTCCGAGACACCTTAAAAAACCCTGACTTAAAGGATATACCTTACATCGTATTAGAGATCCTACTAGATTATAAAGTATATTCCTTAATTAATGGATTCTGGAAGATGCAAACTTCGAAACTCGAGAGCCGTAAACGCAAAACCTACAACCTTAAAGTCCGGAGGATAGCTTTGCCTAGAAAGCCGTGATCCTGTAGTATAGGGGCCTGACACTCGTAGTGCACCCCAAATCCCGACTTTAGCTATTCAGGCGCCACTATCAAGGGGACTTAGCAAGTAGACTACACTGGGATGAACCCTCGGGCTGTCATCCGACTTCTAATTTCCCTTTCCCCACCTACGCCCTGAAACGCAATCCTCAAACTCTGCGGCCTCAACTCCGCAACCCAAACATCAAACCTTATAATTATAAGCCTAAGCCCTAAGCCCTAGACCCTAAACCCGAAGCCCTAAACCCTAATTGCAGCCCTCAAAAACATCATATCCCAAACTCGAAGTCCGCAAACCCCAAGCCACCCCAGGGGCTCAGCCCAAGACCCGAGACCCCCAAAATCTAATGCCTTCTCGAATCTCTAGACCCTCAGCCCTGATCCAAAAACCATTACCTTGAGGACCCTAAACTATGGAAATTATGGTATAATTCCTTATTATGAGTAATGCAGGATTTATATCATGACTCACGATGCCTTGTCCGAAATTTCGCAAGCCGCTCTAATTCCCTGGACCCTTCAAGCAAAGCCCGCCATGCTTGATAGGGCTTTTAGGGTTTAAGGTGTATAGGGCTTACACAACTTACATAATGCTTAGAGCTGAGGGCTTCAGGGTTTAGGGCTTATGGTTAGGTCGCGGATCATTAAAAGGTCTCTTTAGAATAGGATCACTCTCTGGGGAGTCGTGGTAAGAGCACGTCACTCTTACAGCAAGGACCCTGTAAGGGACCAAACTCTGAAAATCTTCACGTCTAGGATCCCCAGTATGAAAAAGGGCCCCCTTGTTGGTCTTGCATAGGTTTGAAAAGGAACCTATGACAAACACATACTCAAATTAAAACAGGAACATCCAATCTAATGGGACGAAAAAATGGAAACATGGAAGAATAATTGAAGAAGAACTGAATGATCCTTTAAAACAACATGCTTTCTTAGAAAAGGACACAAAACAGTTGACATTCAGTGCAGAAAACTTTTTAAGTGAATTAGATCATTACAAAACAAAATCGTTTGCCACACAAACGGAGGAAGGGTCCATTGGAGACCTGGTAGTTCCATAGGGCACCTAGGACCCTTCCGAGACCCTTCAACGGGTTACAGTAGTTGCTTATTATACGTTCCTAACCATAAAACAAATCATCCAATAAATGAAAAGGTATCACATTAAGGGGACCAGGTAAACCCAACCCTAAACCCTACCTAAACCCGACCTAAACCCTAAACTCTAAACCCTGCAGCCTCGAACCTTAACCAAGGTTACTCGAATGCACGGAGCTTGAGGCTTCCGGTATGCCGTCGACTTTCAGGTTTAGGGGTTGGGGTTTTAGGGTCGAGGGTTTAGGGTTTGGGGTTTGTAGGGCTTGTAGGGTTCAGGGCTCATGGGGGAGGTAGGGTTTAGGATTCATCGTTTGTTAGCCTGCAGACGTTATACTAATGCCTGAGTTACAGCGCTGCGAATACCCTGAACCCTAAACCCTAAACACTACCCTGAACCCACATTCAGGAACCCGATCTCTCAAGCTGCCCGGCGTTTTTCTCCCTTCCTTGAGAAGGTGTGCCATGCCGTGGGATCGACCTTATGCCCAGGCTAAGTGACAAGACAGCCTAAAGTTATGACCTTCAAAGCCTTAAGTACAAAACCCCAAACCTGACCTAAGCCAATGAAACTTAAAGCCGAAAGCCCGGAGCCATCAAGTCGACGTGTGCGAAGCACTCAACCCTCAACCCCCCCCCTTAAAGCCCTAAACCAAAATCCCAGACGCTAGGCTTCTAAATCCTAAACCTAGAGCCTGTCAGCCTGTAAGTCGTGAAATGCAACACTCTCGACTCATCATTTCCAATCCTCAGTTTCTCAACGCTGAACTGAACTTCTTCGTCTTACAAGCTAAACCCTACCAAAAGCCTTCGGCCCAAAAAACGGCAACCTCTGATTCTGCTAAGACGGCAGGGGTGTAGGGATTTACAGTAGGGTAAGAGCCAAAAGCATGGTGAAAGAAACCCTAAACCCTAAACCCTAAAACCCTAAACCCTAAACAAAGGTCATATACCCGGCTGCTAGCCGATCCCGCGGCTGTATGAATCATGCCATCCTCTTTGAGGAGAAGCTCAAATTCCTGCCTTCGAGCACTTTCAAGTGCTGCATCTTCAGGTTCATGAGGCTGAAGGGTTTAGGGTGTAACAGTGTAGGGGTTTAGGGTGTAGGGTTTAGGGCGTAGGGGGCTAAGGCTCCACTTTGGGTTTTAGGGTTCGGGTTCAGAAGTCCGAATTCGTTGACTCACTGGGGACCTCTACAGCTGAGTCATCCTTAAGGTTTCCAAACCCTGAAACCCGAAACCCTAAACCCTGCGCCCCATGGGTTCATAAACCCTAAACCGGAAACCCTAAACCCTGCACCCCATGGGTTCATAAACCCTAAACCGGAAACCCTAAACCCTACACCCTGGGTTTATATACCCTAAACCAGAAACCCTAAACCCTGCCCTATACCCGGGGTCGGGGGATCGATTTTTTCTCGAGCCTCTGAGTCAGCACCCAAGGCCCAAGGCTCCGGGTTGGGCTCGAACTCCTATTAAAGCTCTAGGCCTTTCAGCTTAGACCCTAAACCCAAACCCGAAACCCTAAAGACCTAAACCCTAAATCCCTAAACTCTAAAGACCTAAACCCTATAATTCCCCCCCAAAACCCGAAACCCCCAAGCCCGGAGTTGAGGGTTTAGGTAGGAGCTAGAATTACGTAGGGGGACCCTTGGGGATATAGACCCTCTCGATAAGGCCCCTTTAAGTACTATCTAGGATCAGGGATGTTGAAGGTTTGGGAGATCGGAAGCCTTCCTGAACCATAATCCTTCTAGGGCTGGTTTTGGCTTTTGGCGTTTAGGGTTTGGGGGTTGAGGGTTTAGGGTTTTAGGGTTCTAGGGTTTTAGTTTTTTTTTTAGGGCTTTAGCTTTCAGCGTTTAGGGCCTTAGGGGTGTTTAACCCTAAACCCCAAACCCGGGAAGCGACCCTGCTGCGAACATGAGACTGTTATTGGGGCTAGTCAAGGGTTTGCCGTGTTCGCGGCTTGGGTTTAGCGCTTCAGAGATTGTCTGGGCTTAAAACTGAGTTTGAGGATTTAGGCTATAACTTAGGGCTTTAGGACGCCTACAGTGTTTCGGGTTTCGGTCTTCATGGCTCGACACACCAGCGCGCATTGCACCCTTCACAGGTGCAAGGCCAAGCACACCCTGGCTGCAGCAGCACGGATCCAGCGTCCTGTCAATGCTGTCATAGCTGCAATATCCTAAAGCCCAACCCTACACCCTAAACCCTAAACCCTAAACCCCAAGCCCTACACCCTGAACCTACCAACCTGAATCCCAAAGCGCAAAACACTCTCAGGAACTCCTTTCTACCCCTCTCTCCGATCTCCTGGCCTTGGAACGCCCCCAGCAGGTGGAGCAGTTCGACACAGCGATGGGACGTATTCAGCGAGCCGCAGCGCGAGCATCATCAGCATCAGCTGGATTTCCTTTCCGCCTCTCTCTCCTATCTCCTGGCCTTGGTACGCCCCCAGCAGGTGGAGCAATTCGACCCAGCGATTGGACGTATTCAGCGAGCCGCAACGCGAGCATCATCAGCATCAGCTGCATTTCCTTTCCACCTCTCTCTCCGATCTCCTGGTGCTGGAAAGCCCTGACAGGTGCAGCAATTCGATCCAGGGATTGGACGGATTCAGCGGGCTGCAACGCGAGCATCATCAGCATCAGCTGGATTTCCATTCCACCTCTCTCTCCAATCTCCTGGCCTTGCAAAGCCCTGACAGGTGCAGCAATTCGACCCGGATTCTGCGAGCCGCAACGCGGGCATCATCAGCATCAGCTGGATTTCCTTTCCACCTCTCTCTCCGATCTCCTGGCCTTGGACAACCCTGGCAGGTGCAGCAATTCGATCCAGGGATTGGACGGATTCAGCGGGCTGCAACGCGAGCATCATCAGCATCAGCTGGACTTCCTTTCCACCTCTCTCTCCGATCTTGGACGCATTCAGCAAGCCGCAACGCGAGCATCATCAGCATCAGCTGCATTTCCTTTCCACCTCTCTCTCCGATCTCCTGGCTTTTGAACCATTAGCTAGTGCAGCAGTTCGACCGAGTGATTGGACGGATCCAGCGACATCTGGATGTCCTTCCCTCTGTCTCCAATCTGTGATTGGACGGATTCAGCCAGCATCATCAGCATCAGCTGGATTTCCTTGCCACCTGTCTCTCCGATCTCCTGACCTTTGAACCTGGTGCAGCAGTGCGATGTGACGGATCTAGTGAGCCGCAACGCGAGCATCATCAGCATCAGCTGCATTTCCTTTCCACCTCTGTCTCCAATCTCCTGCCCTTTGAACTCCCAGCAGGTGCAGCAGTTCGACACGGTGGTTGGACGGATCCGGCGCGCTGCAGCGCGAGCATTCATCAGCATCAGCTGGACTTCCTTTCCGCCTCTCTCTCCGATCTTGAACCTCTAGCAGGTGCAGATCCATGATAGAACTAGCAAATTCTGGAGCCCTTTAAGGAACCCTAAGGGTCCGAGTACCCAAATAGTAGGGTTTCAAGGTCCAAAAACCATTCAGAGTATGGAGTTTGGAACCTAAAACCCTGCTATTTGGGAACTCGGACCCTCTGGGGAAGAACCCTAAACCTCAAACCCCAAATTCCCAAAGCAGCCCCTACGGTACCTGACGAAGTCTGGCCAGCGTCTCCGTGGGAACCGGTTAGCTCGGCCAAGAGCTGCTCCTGTCAAAAATTGGGCGCAAGGAGCTCGGTTTTGTAGAACAGGGTTCCTTTCAAGCTTAAAAAGGGCTCCTAAGGGTTACCAAACCCTAAACCCTAAACCATAAACCCTAAACCCTAAACCCTACCATACTGCTGCAAGGGTTTAGTGGAGGGGCCTTAGGTCTTGGAGTCGGGTTTGGGTGCTCCCTTTACGGTATAAATAAAGACAGGGAGCCCTTCTGTCTGTCAAAACTTCAATTGGCTTTTGGGGTTTGGGTCTAGGGTTTAGAGATTTTGGGGGTTTAGGGTTTGGGGTTTTGGGGGTTCTACGGTTTAGCGGTTTGGGGGGTTGGTTTAGAGTCTTGGGGTTGAGGGCTTGCGGCTCAGGGCGTGGGTTTATGGTTTAGGGATTAGGGTTTTAGGCTTTAAAGAGTGAGTGGCCAGTGGTGTATCTTTGCAATTAGATTGGTGTCTGATTCCTGAGAGCTAGTTTTGGGATTGGGCTTTTGGGGCTTCGTTGTTCAGGTTTTGGCAGAGGCGTCGGGTTCAGGGTTTGGGGTTAGGGTTCATAATGATCCTGAAAAAACGTGTTTGGATTTGGGCGCTGTGCTCAGCTCACGTACAAGAGCCCCTGACCCCGCACCCGAAAAAGCCTCATCCCCCACAAAATCCCAAAACCATACAACCTAGAAGCTCAAACCCTTACGCAACAATCCCTAAACCCTAAACCCTAAGAGCCTCACAACCTGAAACCTCAGTTCCTGAACCTGAAATCCTCGCACTCCCAGAGTCTCAAAGCCTACGATGCGACATCTTCAAACCAGGGCATCCTGCTGAGGCCGAGCAGTAGGGATTAGGGTTTAGGGTTTAGGGTGCGGGGTTTAGGGTTTAGGGTTTAGGATCCTCCTTGTGATGCAGAATCGATAGTTTGTATTTCTGTTCGAGCCTTCAAACACTGAGGACTTGGATTCGTGGGCAGTGGGGGTGGGGGCTGGAGCCATCGTCGATCCCTTTTTCGCGCACAGGGCGCGTGCAACGGAGCACCGCATTTTGCGGTCCTACATTCCCAGAGCCTTTTTGGTTTAGTGTGGCAACCTCAATAGACCTTCAAGCTCTACACGCATATCCCTAGATGTCAAAGCCTAATCCCCAAAAAGTCTCCAAGCCTGACCTTACAACCCTAAACCCTAAACCCCTAAACCCTAAACCCGAAACCCGAACCCATAGGATTCTCTTAAACCGACCCCCTCAGCCGGCTAGCGGGTACCGTCCCGTCGGCTGTTTGCCGTGGACGGAGACCACCACTCACTCACATCGTTCACAGATCTTGGAAGAGGTTCGGAGCTTGCGGAAGTGATTAAGAGCTTCGCGTTTCGGTGGCAGGGGGCAGGGCGGGTGGGTGCAAATTCATCTTGTTATCAAAGGGTCCCATGCGCTGTTATGGGGGATACTTCCCTAAATCATAAAAGTCATTAAGTATTTCGCAATATAGAAACCTTATATTCTACTATATGGGCAGTTCTCTAAACTAAAGCCCCTTTTAGGGTCCTTTAAGTTGTAAGAGTGCCATACTATTTGTGGTACCCCAAAAGGGACCCCAATTTAAAGAGCTACCCATATGGATACTTAGGACTCTCTGGGGCTATCCTAAACCCCTAAACCCTACACCCTATACCCTAAACCCTATACCCTATAAGCCCGAAACCCCTAAACCCCCCTATCCTTAAGACCGCAAGGAAGCAACCAGCAACTACAGCGAGGAGTCTCCTTCGACCGTGAGCCCTTCGAAATCCTCTTCGAACTTATGAGGGACCTTCAGGGTTGAGGGTTTAGGGTTTAGGGGTTTAGGGCTTAGGGTTTAGGATTTAGGGTTTAGGGGTTTGGGGTTTAGGGTTTAGGATTTAGGCTTTGGGGTTTAGGGTGTAGGATTTAGGGTTGAAGGCTTGTTTTCAGCGGACCTTTTTCCTGCACAAGGTTTAGGGTTTAGGGTTCTCGGGATCACCTGTAAACCCCTCAATTGAAAACTCTCAAAGAATCGACCGTAAACCTAGAACTCCCCCGTAAGGACGAAATGAGCCCCACAAGGGCTTAAGGTTCATACAACATGTAGGGATTCACAGTATAAAGATATAGGGCCTCTACTTATAAGGGCCATGTGGTCCCCAAGGTCTGGTAGAACCCTTTGGAACCATGGCCATCCGTGGGGTTTAGGTTTAGAGCGAAGGGCTCCAGAGGGGCCAACATGGGGACACTTAAGCTTGGAGTATGGCTTTGCGGTATATGCTGGTATACTCTAGTACCTGTTTTCGGGACATATGATGGTATGCTCTAAGACTCTTATAGGGACATATGATGGTATATTCTAAGACTTATATCAGGGGATACTCGCACTACGGTTGATGATATAAAATCCTGCATTACCTTAAGGACCCTAAACTATGGGAAGCATGGTATATTCCATATTATGGGTCATGCAGGATTTATATCAATAACTCTAAACCCTAAACCCTAAATCCAAAACCCTGAGCCCGAGACCCTACACCCTAAACCCCTAAACCGTTCAACTGTATTTCTTCCGACCCCCATCGTAACTCCAACCTGCTCCCATGGATCAGATTGCCAAAGGGTCCATTTGTTGTCTCCGAGCGTTCGGTTCCTCTGCTTAAAGCGTTTAGGAGTATTGACTGTGTTTAAGGATGGTGCTGGTTCCTAGATAAACCAATAATATATACCAGAGCATACCGTGGTATACAAAAAAAGGCCACTTCAGGGTTTCAGTGTGGTCGTGCAAGGCTACCAGGTCTTGGTGCTGAGCTTGGTGGGTTCAACAACGGCCGCCTGACCCTGCAGTAGCTGCAAGAATTGCCAGAAGCTTTCAAAGAGTATCTGGTTGCCCTGAAAGCTCTTCGGAGTTTAACGCAGCTTAGTGCTGAAGCGCCTTCGATGAATCGTTGATAAGGGCTTGCGATGGAGCATGAAATCTTTGGACCCTTCGGGTGTTAGAAATCATCTGTCGGACCGGACGAGGGCTTCGCTGCGCTTGCGAGCATTCCCGGCAAGTGATTGCCGCAATCTTCGTGGGATCCCGGTTCGGACTTCGGCGTTCTGGGCTTGTCTCTTAGGGCTCTGAGGGATAAGCAGAAGCACCCCGAAAAAAAGAAAAAGGCTTGTAGCTGGCCCTGCATGTAGCTTTAAGTGATCTTGAAAATAGAAGGCTGAGTCCTTAAACCCTAAGCCAGGGCTTCAGTATAGGGATTAGGGTTTTAAGGTGTGCTCTACATAAGAGGGTGTCGTACATGGTTGCGAGTAGAGAGTTTAAGGCCTAGGGTAGATGTTTACGTGAAATGAACTAAGGAAGGACAGCTCCTATCCACCCCTAAATCCCAAACCCTAAACGCTAAATCCTAAACCCTAAATCTACTGAGGACCTAAATCCTAAACTCTAAATCCTGAATCTTAAAACCCTAAACCAGAACCATACGCCCCCCCCCCCCTGCTCTGCAGCCCCAACCGCTCTATAGATCCGAAACCTTGAACCCCGAAACAGCGTTCTTTTCTGAAAACAAACTCCCTAAAAGCAAAACCTTGAAAAGGTGAACTCTCAAGCGGGGGTGGGTCAATGTTGGGGTCTAGAGGCATTCAGAATCAGAATAGGCTCATAAGGTATCTTTTGCGACAACTATACTCAGGAACCCCGAAGAATAAATATATAAACATATATATATACACATATGTATATAAATAAATAAATATATATATATATATATATGTATATAGATGTATAAAGAAACACTGATAAGAATCCCTACACCTTACGGAGAGCCGCAAAAGAAAGATCACAGGGATCGACGCAGGAATTAATGCTTGGGGTCAAAGGTTTGGGGTTTATAGGGGTTTAGGGTTTATAGGGGTTTAGGGTTTAGAAGTTTAGGGTCTAGTGTCTAGGGGCTTGAGGGTTTAGGGTTTATAAGGGTTCACATCCAGAACCGTGAAGTTAATGCGGCAATCGAATTTCTGTGAGACGAGAGACAGACTCCGATGTTGCTGGGCACGAGAAGACACCCATGCTTGTTGTGGTTGCCATCAGATCTCCAGGGGCCTAGCAGCCTATAAGGCTTAGGAAGCTCGGGGTTTGTGGCGCAGTTTCTTTTCTGTGTAGTGGAGTATAGAGTCATGCTTGCCTTATGAACCCCCCCATGATATATCTCCAAGAGATATATCACCAATGCTCTCAGCTTTTTTCGCCTTACAACCCCTTGACTCTGCTGCCTGCAATCCCGCAGCATCCCCTGATAAAGGGCCTTGATGAATAGAATGGGGTTTCGGGATACACTGTAGTGTATGCTGATATGTGTAGATCTCTCACTAAAGACAACTGGGGGGGCCCTTTGTAGGTCCCCACACTAGTACGGTACGGCACCCATTTTAAACAGGGCCCTAAAAGGGACCCTAATTTAGAGAACTACCCAAATAAAGGAACGCTCCATTTCCGTAAACCGACGAGACTGGGCTGAGCCCCTAAGGATTTGATAGCCGGGGCCGCGTACGCTTGAACGTTAAGGCTTCGGGTTTGGGGGGTTTAGGGTTTAGGGTGGTTTTCTGGGCTGATGGTTAGGGGTTGAGGACGGCAGGAGGTTTCCGGCTTATTGAAAGTGTAGCGCACTGTGGCACAGAGAGATGATTGCGGATCCCTGATACAACAAAATCCCTGTCTCCACGGGTGCAAATATCGCGATCCAGATTTAAGTCGGAACTATGTTTAAGTTAGCATGCTTATTCATCAGTGGTCTACATCAATATGGGTCACAGGGTATGGTCGGATACACACACACACACAATGTCACAAGGTGTCTCGCACTCATAGTACGTATAAGGGTAGCTCTCTAGATTAGGGTTCCTTTTTAGGTCCCCAATATAGTCTGCCCCAATTTAGAGAACTACCCCTAAACCCTAAACCCCTAAACCCTGGTCCAATTTGGAGAACTACCCAGAAAGCAGGGGGCAGAGGGAGTATCCCCGAACCCTAAACCCTAAACTCTAAACCCTAAATCCTATACCCTAAAGCATAGGGAAAGAGAGAGAGTAGCCTAGGTAACGCTCCATGGACTCTTAGGCTCGGAGGGCAGAATTGGAGCTCCTGACTTTCGAGGAAAATTCGGGGCTTATGTTTGTTTAGGGTTTGTATTTGAGGTTTTTTTTTATTTGGGGCTTAATTTTGGTTTATTTGAAGTTTATTTCGGTGTTGTTTAGGCTTATTTGGCTTTATTTAGGGTTCATTTGCGGTTTATTGGGGTTTTTTTGGGGGTTTAAGGACCAGACGCAGGGCTTATGTCCCCTCCCAGCCGGCATAGACTCCGCGCAGAGGAACCGAGGGCTTTCTGAAGGAAACCCCTTGGCCCTAAACCCCTGAAGCCCTAAACCTCTAAAGCCCTGAAGCCCTAAAGACCTAAACCTCTAAACCCCTAAACCTCTAAAGCCCTAAACCTCTAAAGCCCAAAGCCATAAAGCCCTAAGCCCTAAACCCCTGAACCCGTAACCCTAAACCTCCAAAGCCCTGAAGCCCTAAACCCTAAACCCCTAAGGCCTAAGCCATAAAGCCCTATAAGCCCTAAACCCTTAACCCTAGACCCCCAAAGCCCTAAAGCCCTAGACCCTGAGCCCTAGATTTCGGTCTCAGGTTTCGGCTTCGGGCTATGAAGGGGGCTGTGTAGTTTCTCGGGAGTGTGGATGCTTTTGTTGCATTTCTTTCGCGGCTTGGGCGCTTACGCCCTTGACTAGACCCAAGTCAACCTAAACCTAAATCCCAAATCCTAAACCCTACACCCTAAACCCTAAACCCTACACCCTAAACCCTAAACCCTACACCCTAAACCCTAAACCCTACACCCTAAACCCCCTAAACCCACGAAGCTTCAGCTTCAACGCCCTCAAATTCCTGCGGTCCGTGACACGCCTCAGGGCGCAAGCGCCGGAGCGCCTGAGCCGGGGGAGCGAAAAACGTGCGTCCATCGGCTCCAGTTACCTAAAAGGGCTTAGGGTTTTTAGGGGCTTTAGGGTTTTGGGGTTTTGGGTTTAGGTTTTTAGGGTTTGGGGTTTAGGGTTTTAGGGTTTAAGGTTTTAGGTTTAGGGTTTTTAGGGTAGAGCCGTAGAGCCCCTACTTAGCAGCTTAAAGGCTTCCCTCAAGGTCTCATTAATTAACTAGGGACTTAGTGACTTAATACGGCTCCGTACAAAGGGCTCTATCAGGGATTTATTGGGTTTAGGAAGTTTAGGGTTGATGAGGTTCATGGAGGGACTTAGTAAGTCCGGTTACAAGTACTTTAATATGGCTTACTAGTAGTTGTAAGAATGGATACCCTCATTAATAGCCTTTGCTACGAGTTACTAATCAGTCCCATGCTCCATTGAGTAAGCAGTTAAAAATACGGATTGCTTTCATCCGCACGTGCGCAAGACATGCTGGCTTGTGCCGAAATGCGAAACCAAATCCGAATCTGCCAAATTAAAATTTCAATAACTGGAATGCCCTGGAACTCTAATGCGACAAAACTCAAGCCCGCATGCCTCATGCCCGAATCCCTCCCTTGGCGCTGAGCCCTAGAGCCCCCCCAATCCTAGTTCCCCCAACCCCAACCCCAGAAACCCCTAAACCCGAAGCCCCCCTAAACCTAAACCCTCAACCCGAAACCCCCAAACCCGAAGCCCCCCTAAACCTAAACCCTCAACCCGA
>CAJNJA010006503.1:0-16846 GCA_905231915.1 Symbiodinium necroappetens
ATGTATGTATGTATGTATGTATACATATATATGCATGTATGTCTATTAATACATATATATATATGTATATGTATATGTATATGTATATGTATATGTATATGTATATGTATATGTATATGTAGTGTGTATGAGTGTACGCATGCCTGGATGGATGGATGGAGGGATGGAGGGATGCACATGTCTGTTTGTGAGCGCCCGCGCATGCATGCATGTGTATGTGTAAGTGTGCATACATACTGGCATGTACATGGGTAGGTAGGTAGGCAGGCAGGCAGGCAGGCAGGCAGGTAGGTAGGCAGTGGCTGAGTGGCTGGGCGACACCCCTGAAACCTAAACCCTTCCGCGGCATCGTCCTGACTGCCACTTGCCAGGCGACCTTGCTTCGTGGGCACAGGACATGCGGGGTTGAATGGCATATGGAAGCACCATCATCGGCCTGACATTTAGGGTTTAAGGGGTCTTCAGTGTCCAGAGGCGGCTTTCGCACAGCTGGCGTCTGGAGCTCATGGAATCTCAGGGGTCTCAATCCCAGGACCCAGCGCCACTTATCGAGTCCATCTTTGACACCATCGAGTCGGCCCTTGACGCCGCATTGGGAGGGGCGTACAGTTGCAGCTTAGCGCTTTGACCCTCAAGAAGGTTGCCTCAGATGCATGGTTCCCAGTTCACTTCTGCTTAGGACGAGTGTGAGATTATTTACCGGAACGGCGAGGGCTTCGCACCATCCATGGCGGCAGCCTCAGCAAGGAAACAGCAGAGCACTTCTGGCGGCTGGGGTGGGTCCGGTCTGCGCCGCTATCCTCTAATCATTGTGGTGCTGAGGTGCACAAGCCTCTCGAAGACACGGTCTCCGCCGTCAAGCCTGGCAGGAACGCTCACTACAAGAGGCCCCGAGTTCTTTCGAAGCTGAGCTGAGGGATTGGGCATCCTGTGTCGCCAGCGCCTTTGAAAGGTGATGGAGGACTCGAGACCTCTCCGTTCTGAGCGTACCTTGCCACATGCAGCAGTAGCTTGCCAGCATTGCTCTGGTGACTTGGTTTGCAGAACCGACATGCTGTGAAGACATTTATCGACCGCTTTTGTGATGCATGCTGTGAAGTTGTTGTTCTGGCCAGCAGAGCAATTCGGGCATGTTCTTCCATCTCCAATCGGTGCGGCGAATGGAGTGGCAGAAAACCAAGTGCGATCAGCAGGTACAATTGTTCCAGGAGATTTCCCGAAAATGCCATTATATTTGACTTCAACTACCGGGAAGGGTGCTCTTTGCAGGACGAGTGTAGCCCAGCAATGTGCTAAACCTCGACCCCTCGGCTCAAAGGAGGGCACTTCTTGGAATTTAGGCCACGCCCCTAAATGCGGCGAAGACATCATGGAGTCCTTGCTGGCGGCTGGCCCCGCAGTCCCGGAGGCGGTCCGCTTTTGAAGAGTTCTATGAAATTATAAGAGTCTCCTTTCAGAGAGGGGGAGGGGGGACCATAAGAAGGGGAAAAATGGTTGTTTTTGATCCTTTAAACTAGTTTTTTTTGATACCTCACCCCATAAGAGGGCCGCAGGCTGAGAATTTCAAGATATCTCAAACTGCCTTCGGGTTTGCACAGCACCAAGCAACGGAGGTCGAAGGCGACGCCCGCAACGACTGCAGCTTGAGCTTGCTGCGGAGGCACGCTCTGACAGCGAAAGATCTGACATTCTTCAGCGGGTAAAGGGGTGGGTTTCAACAAAACCTCGGTCAGCTTTACGGCAGCTGAGTTCGAGCTGCCCCGAACTGTGTGCTCTCAGTAACATGGGTAGCGCGCACACACACACACACACGCGCGCTTTCTCTGTCTCTGTCTCCCTCTCTCTCGCTGTGCGTAGGCTGTCATGGCTTGTTCTTGGTTTGCGCAGCGCTAGTCGAATCATCAGATTCGGCAATGGCAGTGGGGTAAAGCGAATCTTGAAGCCTTCAAGTCAGTTCACCACCAAGGCAATTGAGTCAGGTTCAGGGCTCGTGAATCCCAGATCTCTGAATCGAAACACTACCTCCATCTACCTCCCTTGCACTCTTGCTTTGGCAAGCTGGCAACTCCGAACCAGAACAGCTGAGGTGGCGAGAAGTCGAGCTGAATTCACCTGTGAAGCCGGGTGAGCGGGGATCCCAGTCTTCACCTGTTTTGCAGGAGCAGGAGGCTGTTCGGGCTTCTGCGGAACGAGCTTGAAAGAGATTCTGTTTCGGGGCCGATCTTGGCTTCGTCTCAATCGTATGCATCCATGTGTCATGACATCCACCCGCTTCAGTGGTGAACGGTCGCATGGACAAAGGCGGAGTGGCGCGTCCAGTGTCATATACCAGGCCTCGTGCAGCATGCAAGAGATACGCCATAGATAGGTGCTTCTGGCTTGTTCTACAATGTACTGCAATTTACATGCCGTGTTCATGCGGCATCTTGGCCGCAGAGGTGCATGGGTCCTTTCACCGTGCTTCTGTAAGTGCATCTTATGAGTGAACTTTTCGATGTCTCCCCGCTCGACCCCGAGCCAAGGGCCGGGTGTCACTTTTTTGCAGGATGCGCTGTATGTCTTTGGTGGCTATGGCGGCAGCGGTGGCGACCTCAGAACTCCAGTCTCGAGGTTGCTCTTTCGGCAAAGGCGTCGACTTGCGCAGCTGCAAGTGATGCATGAGGTCGACTAGACGACATCTACCGCTTCAACTTTCCATCTAGGCTCGTGGCCGCACGGGCTTGATACCTTGATACGGCTTGGGCTAGGCCGGATCACAGCCACCATTGCACAGAGAACCTGCCAAAAAGGTACTGGACGAGACTTGAGGTCCAGGGAACAGCTCCTCGCTCAACTTCGAGCTGAAGCGTACCGTTTTTATTTCCACTCCTTGTCTTCTCGGCTCTGAGGTTCCTGCTGGCCGTGAGAACAACGGTGCTGTTGTCCACGGCAACAAGATGTATTTGCCTCTTGTCTCACTGAGAGAGCTTCGTCACAATTGTGCAATGTGTGTGCACAATGCGAAAGGCTAAGAGTCTCGTTCCGGTTTTCGGCTTTTGAGGTTCGGAGGCTACTCCGGCTTCACTTGGTTAAATGACTTTCACAGCTTCAACTTCGACACGAGCACCTGGCAGGCTGTGCCGTTCTCACCTCAGAAGCCTAGCAATGATATCTACAGTGGTAGCCTGGTAGCACAGAGGCGATGGCGAAAGTTTCAAGCTGAGGTCGGGTCACAAAGGCAGCGTGCCTTCGACTCGATTCGGCTACGTGTCGGCCGTGTTGCTCGCCTGCACTTGTGTCAGTGCTTGGGACAGCCGGTGTGTTGAGCTCATGAGGGTCCGCTGCAGACAAAAGGCATGGCGATTTCATGTACGTCTTCGGTGGCTATGACGGCTCTGCCTGGTTGAACGACATGTTCGACTTCGACTTTGAGCGAGGGTCGTCCTGGGCCTAGCTGTTCAGCGCTTTGACGGAGTCCGGCCTGGGTCGTGGTCTCTAGCTGCTGCATCCTGCAATGGGTTGCCAAGGTGGTACTCAACGCAGGTGCAGGGCTTCATCCCCTCTGGAAGGAGGGGCACGTCAGCACGGATATCCAGGAATATGATACAGCGAGGGTTCCTCCTTTCAACAGGGACCAAAGCGAATCATCGTGAGGGGCCGCATGAAACAAGCATGGAGTACCGGAAGATGTGCCAGGAGTTGCCCATCCTGGGCAACTCACAATGGATCTGTCTACCTCTTCGGAGGCTATGATGGCCTCTGCCCTGGAATGCTGGAAGTGCTGATGAAGAGCTATCCTGTTCTTAGAACAGTTCGGACCCCGAGGTGTCCATCGAATGAACGACTTTCACCAGTTTCGGATGGGCTCCAGGACCGTTTCCTCTTACTCCTGCGGTTTCGAAGGGCAGCACAGGAGGGCTGTAGACACCAACGCCCAAACTTGTTTTCACCGGTGGTGGAAGGACTTGGTCGTCGGTGCGGTCGGCTGGACAGGCCGGCATTGTCGATATCGAGTTGTTATGAATCGCGAACATCAGCAGGTCAAAGAGTCCTGCATGAGATGCTGCTTGCATAGGGGCAGAGGCTTAGTATTGAAATCGCTGAGGGTCGCGCGACAAAGGCTTCGTGGTTGAGTAAAGACTCAAACCAAGGCTGTGTGAAACTGAGGCTAACCTTGCCGAGAAGCTTGCTCACCACTGCCAGGGCAAGACTAATAGAAAGGAGACCTACAACAGAAGCAGCAGCCACAACAGCACAACTACAACCACAGCACATACACAACCACAACGACTGCGACAACAACAACAACAGAAGCAGCAGCAGCAGCAGCAGCAGCAGCAGAGCAACAGCGACAACAGCAGCAGCAGCAGCAGCAGCAGCAACAGCGACAAGAACGTTCTCACCCTAGCTGCTGCTGGTGCTGCTGCGGACTGTGACGACTGCTGTTATGTGGTCCTAAGAACTTTACTTTGAACATCCGGCTGCATGGTGCAGGTGCCGTCCCCGCGCTACTTCCACGCCAGCGTAGCCGCGCCCTCGAGGTCTAAAAACGTGCTCCACGACGGTTGGATGAAGAAGTAGCAAGACACGTGTATCATGGTGTTATGTTGTCAGACGGCTGATGTCGCGGCGTTTGGAACAAAAGCACTGCAACATCATGGCAGAAATCCATTGCCTCGTTGGATGGGGAAGGGGGAGAAGGGGAGAGAGCTCTTCATCGAAAAGTGCAAGTTCCCTAACCGATCGAATCTGTGGCATGTGCAAGTGCAAGAGCGAGAAATCCCCAGGGGCAGGGTGAGCGCGCTGGTCAACGCAGACCTTACACAGAAAGAGCGTTGCTTAGAAAAGGCTGAAGACGCGACAAACAACAGGCACCGCAGGTTTGGAAACGTGTGATCTTGGTGGCAGAGAACGAAATGAGTCAGGCACGACTCCAGGACTAGCACGGGGCGATGCAGGGGGGAAGTTGTCAAGCAAGAAAGAGCGGATTGCAACCTTTTTATGGCCAGTAGGGTATAGCATCCTCTGTGCGAGCCCGAGGTCTACGGCAATTCGTTGTTTCTCTTCGGAGGCTATAGTGGGCAGGCAGCTGGCAGACTGATTGTCGTGCTGGACGTATATAACCCCGAGCCCGAAGCCTGTCAACACGGGAGGACAGATAATCTCGATTGGGAATGAGCATAGCTTCCTTCCTGTAGCTCAGAGCCTGGTTTCTGTGGCTTGACCCAGAACGGAACAGCTGCACGCAGAGATGCCTAGGGCCTAGACGATCGGGCCAAGATATGCTCAGCAGAGCCACGAGTAACTGAGTAAGTCAGCACAAGCTTGGGTGAGTTCAGTCAGAATCCCGGTTTCTTCGCACAGGATGCAGGGTCAAATGGGCTTGTCGAAGGGGCCTCACGCATGTTTCAGGGTCCACAGCTGGTCTGCCGAAGCAGTTATCCCTGGTATCTCATCGATCGAGTTTGGCAGGAACGGTTAAATGACCTCTATGAGTTCCGGTTCGACTGCCATACTTGGTCCTTGACTCAGTTCTCGGACGCCTATTCGCCTTCTGCTTCTCTCAACCGCTTGCGCTGTGCGATGCTGTTTTCTGTTCAGGTTTGTGCTAAGCACGGAAGAGCCTCCCAGTGGCAGATCCTCGCTGGTCGCAGAGGCTCGGAGCGAGTATCTCTTGCGGTTGCACTTCGAGTCTGTGATCCGCAAGGGCACTCGCAGGTGCTCTTCGGAAGCCTTCGGAGTGTGCTCGCCTGATAGTCGCAGCTGCATCTACCTCGAGGTCTGAGGCGGCAGAGAGTAGAGGTGGCACTGTGCCAGCTTACTCACTTAGTCCGCCATGTTCGCCATAGCTTCGCAGTCCTGGTTTTCACCTTCGTTCCTTCCGCCCCATCCTGGGCCTATGAGGCAGGGTGCTCTGGATCGCTCCGAGGCAGCACCAAGAAGATTTCCTGGCAAGACCTGGGAGCAACACGATGACCGCTGCGGTGGGCCTTGGGAGCATGGAGCCCGCCCTGCGACTGAGATCAAGGGGCGCAGACCGCAGGGGATGGGCAGTCTGCGAGGTTTATTAGACATGCTCACCTCTTGACCAGGGTGGGGCTCGCTGAAGTGTGCAACCTGCGACTGGGGGTCTGGATGGGAAGACATCGACTATTGGCAGCTGCAAGACGGGAACCTGCATAGAAGGTCCCGCTGTTAAGATTCGAAGATTGCCCGAGTGGACTCACCCTGTATAGCTCGCTAGTGATGCGATAGTCCGCTTGTCTCCGATGTAGTCTGATCCAACGAGTGTGTAGCCCAAAGGGAAACTCGCCTTCTACGGCTCGCAAGTGATGTGTAGTCCGCAGGAATGTGGGCAATTCTCTAAAGTAGGGCCCCTTTCAGGGTCCCTATTATAATATATTATAATTATAAGGCTGCCGTACTATACTGGAGCCCTCAAACAGGACCCGAATTTAGAGAACTGCCCGCTCATTTTCCCTGAGTCTAGAGACTCCACCTCGCCGCGTCAAGCTGGCTTTGTATCTTTTGTCGCTGACGCGGGCGAAAAGGGCTCTTGACGCATATGGTACGCTTTATCTTGCAGCAGGGGCAATCTAGCCTGCATCACCTGAGAGTAGAGAAGGAGAGAGACTGCGTAGAATAATTGGGATTGTGATGTGTCACTGAAGCTGCACCTCACAGAAGCATTGCACTGAGCGCCAGGCTTATTTTTTTGGGCTAGATGGCTATGAGGGGACAACTGAACTTGCAGACTGTCTACAACAAAGTGTTCAGTAAGCCTTCAAACTTCCCCGGACGGAGAGACAAAGACTGCTTGGGCTCTGAGGCAGGATTCAGTAACAGGCTTGCAGTGCACTGCGCGTGGTTGCGCCCGAGGGAGGGCACATTCGGGATTTCAGAGAAGGATACGGGACAGCCTCATTCCATGCTGCATGAGGAGTATCGCAAATGATGGCAAGTGACAGGTCTTCAACAACTCATTGTACGTCTTCGGCGGCTACAACGGCAGCATCGTGCCTCGAGACTGACCAGGGTTGGTCAGTTGCAATCATTCGCTAGCTTGCGCAGCCAGTCAATCACAAGAACCCTAATAGCCTAAGACCCCATCGACACATTTGGCCAGCCCGTGGCATGTCGCCTCCAGCTGTGAATGGCCCTAGATGTCTGCCACATTCGGACATGTTGGTGAGACTGCTCTGCATCAGTGCGAAACTGCCCGTACTGTTGGAGTTGAGAGGTTCCTGGCCAGTAGGACCGCGTGAGGGTTGCAGTGCTGTAGTTGTGGCATCCCATCGGCCTGCGTCGGGATGGAGCCGAGCTCTGTGGCACTCAGCTTAACCCTGCAGCATGCCGTCACTGGCAAGAACTTGGTGACCTGGGATGACCTGGAGGAAGTTCGGGATCAAATGCTGCTGACTAAAAAGTGCCAGGGAGGGGCCCCGCAGAGGTCAAAGCTGAAGCCACGTCCCTGGAGCCAGGAGTCGACCACAGCCTCGCAGCTTCGGCAGAGCGCCGCCTCGGCGCTCGGGCTCCGGGACGTCACCACGCTGCGCCCGCTGGCAGCCTTTTCAGCGAAACGTTAGGGCCGGCGACAATTCTGGGGCCCCGCATCCAGCATCTCTGAGAATTGCTGGGTGTAGGACAACATCATCGAGGGTTTAGGGGCCAAGAGGTCAACAGGGCCTTCAGATTGAAGTCTCGTTGCAGTTCCTCTCTTTCGATCAGGTATGGGTCGGTGTTTTCGATCAACACGTGGCAGATCGTGGTCGTCGTCATTCGTCGTCGTCGTTTCGGTTGTCGCTGTTGGTCGCGGTGGCCGGGGTCGTTGTGGTTGTTATGCCGGTTGTCGTTTTCGTTGTGGTTGTGGGCGGGGGGTGCCGGTGGGGGTGTGGTTGTGGTTGTGGCATTGTTGTGGCAATGTGGGTGTGGCTGTTCTTCCCCTTGTTGTTGTTCTTTGACATTCGGGTGCCTATTTCAATGCAGCAAGAGCTGGAGGCCTGCTGCTGGGCACAGTGGAGCTGCAGAACCACGAAACATTGAAGTCCGCAGGACCCCGATTTTTGTGACGCTGCGTTGAGTAGTGCAACAGTGTGAGCTGTTGCTGCGCAGCATGAATTCTGCAGGAGTGAAGGATGGCGACGTGCTTCAAGTACTATTCAGTGAAGGCGCCGAAGGGCGGTTAGGCACGGAGGCGCCGTCGCCGCGCCGTCGCTTTGGCCAGGCCTTGGCTTCGTCACCTGGACGGACTGCACGGGCACGGCGCAGCTTTGGCGCCTCTCAGGCCAGGCCCCAAAGGCCTCCCATGTCCAAGCCGCATCTCCGGCTCTCTCCCGCCGAGGCGGCGAGGAACCAGCGGCCGCGTGGGCTCTTCCCAGGGAAGACGGCGACGTGCGGTCGATGGCCTTGGACCGGATCTCCGAAACCTTGGCTGCTCGAACCCAAAAGACAGTGAAAGTCTGGGCGACCCGGCTGAGGGCTCTGTCTTCGTGTCTTCGATCGCTTACATCATGTGAATGGAGTCAAGATTTGCTGGTGCATCGTAAGTTTTGCTGAGCGTCTTCGCCGAGTCATGGCCCGAGGATGTGGGGAGAGGTGAAGTCCTCTTCGACCACCCAAGCGGCGAGGGAGGATCAAAGGCTCTGGCCATCTGCCAGGGTGGGCAGCTTGTGGCATTCTGGGGCGATGCCGACGGCGAGCCCGGCCAACTGCAAGTTTGGAACATCCACGAAAACTGCTGTGTCTGCATCTGCAGAGATTGTGAAGCTTTCGTGTGCTTTTCTCCAGACGGTCAGCGAGTTGTCGCCGGCGGCCTTTACGGTGATTCTGCAAGCGTTTGGGACATTGAAGCCCGAAAGCAGCTTTGGACATTGGGGCGTGGCACGGATGGGTTCTTCTCTGGCCTGCTCTTCTCACCTGATGGCTCCTCAATCGTCGTTGCCAGCCGAGAACCAAACTGGGAGGAGATAGACTTATGGTGTGGAAAGACTGGATCGTGGTTAAGGGGCTTAGGCGGGGGAGCCTTTTGCTTGGCATTCTCCGACGATGGTGAAGAACTGGCTGGGCTTGACGAAAATTGCAGCACCGTTTTTATTACAAGCACCTTGACAGGGTCCGTGGTGGTGCAGCTGAGCCTCGCAGAGTGGGCAGGCTCTCGCTGTAGTCAGGCAGTGCTCAAATCGAGCTCAGAGGACTTTTGCATCGTAGGCGTTTGGGAGGAGGATGGTGTAACTGCGCGGACCATCCGAAGGCAGGAGGTCTTTAAGTTCGCCGTGGGGTACGATCCCGGCGGCGTTTGCTTATGGTGACCGCGCCAGTCGTCAGCCGCTTGGACTCGCATGGAAGCAGACATCAACGCGCCGGGCCTCGAGAAACCGAGTCCTGGACTCGCGGGTAACTAGGTGCCTAGTCCAAGCGAGGTCCGTGTCGGAGCAATGGAAATTCGAGGCGCTTGCGGGCCGGGGAACCTAGTCACAGAAGAACCGGAACATGCCCCAAGGCCCCAGGCTTCAGCGGACAGTCAGGATTCAAGACGGTTCACATAAACAACAGGCAACGAACTGTGTACCCTTTGAACTGGTCTTGGGCGCTTTCAGAAGAAATAGAAGAAGTTGATGAGTTTAGAGGCTGCCGTACCTCTGCATCGCCGTGAACTTTCATTACCAAGAGCTTCGCCTCTTATCCGGTGGAGCAGGAATCCGAAGAGGCCAGCGGTGCATGTTTACCACTTGGATCTCTGGGCTGGGACGATACGTGCGGCCTGTGAAGCCACTGGAGACGGTCATTCCGATGGACTGGCATCCGTCGAGTGATCCGGGATATGACGGGCGCAGACAAGGAACCCTCGCCGGACCTGGATGTGCCCCTTGCTAGCCTGTGTCAAGAAATTGGGAGCGGCACAACCCCGAGCAATAGCTCTGGCCATTCTGTGCCCGTCAATTCAGCCACAGCTGCATGAAGTACCACTGGCAGAATCTTCCTCAAGCTCTTCGTTGGCTTCCAGTACCTCTGTATCGGACAAGCTCGGAGGCGTTGGAGATGGTCGCCGCTGAGCACTCTCCAAGTGAAGTTCTGAGTAGTCCCGGTCCTGTGCGAGCCTCTAGTGACTGTAGTGGTGAGCTGACACTTGTTCGTGGTGCGCTTATCGGCTCTTGCGGTGCGGATCTTCTTTGGTGTCCTTCTGATTCGGCTGACCCAGGGCAGCACAGGATTCCACAGCCTTCAAAAATGCGCTTGTGGCTGTTAGGGTATTGAACAGCATAAGTAAGACTGTAAAGGCACAGTAGAGGACAGGGTCGCTGCAGCTAGTCGGACCGGCTTTCTTGCTTTGGCGTCGCAGGTGTTTTCTTGGGATGCCATGTGGTCCGAGCGAAGCAATCACAACGACCCACCCTCGAACTGGGGATGGGGCTTTCGGCATATTGCTTCAGGAACCTCAAGCATGAAGAGAGTCTCTACGCCTTGCTGGGTCTGGATGTAGGCTGGTTCCTTTTCCGAGACCACGATGCAGACAGTGACAGACGTCCGGCAGATGTCCAATTGCTCGTAACGGCATCTGTTTCCTCAGCCCCAAAGCCCTCAACTCCCCAGCCCTCGGTCTTTCTCATACTCCTGGAAAGCCCGGACACACAAACACAACAACAGCCGGAAGGGCCCTTATATAAGCACGGATGCGCGAAACCCCGAAGTGCTGCCCCGAATCTATACGCTAAGAGTCGCTGCAGTGCCGCTAAATCCTGAAGCCCTACAGTGCGGTGCGCAGCTTTTGAGAGACTTGAGAGAGAGAGAGAGAGAGAGTCTCAGGCATCAGGGTCATTGCTACCGTCGCATGTAGCCTAGCCCCTTTCATTGACAAAAGGGACAGGATAAACCTACGACGTATGTCTGCTGCATACTCGTGTGTATTGAGCGATTCTGGAAACTTGACTTCGCGTAATCGGATCTTCAACGCAGTGGGCAATCTTCCAAAAAGGATGCGACATGTACATCCTCGTTAGGAAAAGTCTGTGGATCCGAGAGAACCTATGATTCAGAGCATGTAGGCGGCACTGGAATCAGCCTAAGGTGTTGAACGACTTTTACGAGTTCAGGTTCGAACCTGTCAGCATACCGCTTGATGCCAAGGGCTTCTTGTTGGCTGCATCTGGTAATCGGGCTTCGGGATGTCGGGTGATGTCCGTCTGAGGCCGTCAAACCTGGTTGATGACCTGCGAAAGCTGATCAACAATCCAGCATTTGCAGATGCAGTCTTCCCAGCTTCCCTGCAACTGTTGGCATCTGGTGGGGCGGTTATTCATTATACGATAGTGCAGGAGCATTCGACGTCCATCAAAGCTGAAATGCAGCTGAAAAGGTCACTTTCGTAGTTGAGAACCAGTCTGTGTACGCAACGTCGGGGCCTCAGGGGCTCTGCCATCGGCAGTCATGCAGTCGTTGTTGCTGCTAACAGCAGCCGGGACCCGGAATCCATCAGCGACACAATCCTGTGCTTCGAGATTGGCTGTGATTCTGCGTGTCTTCCCGCTAAGCTTGAGAGGCGTGCGCATTTGGCTGCTCGGTCCGAGCACTTCAGAGCGCTCTTCTACGGAGGCATGCGAGAGTCGCGGCTCGGCCGAGCTTCGAACCCCGGATCCTAGGTTTCAATGTTCCTAAATCCTAGAAGCCTAAAGACGAAGCTGAGGCTAAGGTTTACACTTGACCTTGAAGGGCGGGCTTGCAAAGGCAGTGCTGAGTACGATGTGAAACACGGCACCGCACATTCTTCAGCCCTGAAGCGCAGAGGACCGACGTGGAACTTGCATGGGAAGACCCTAAACTAACTCAGTACTCCTACTAAACTCTGAGCTTCAAAAGCCCAAACCATAGCTACTGAGTAAAGCTTGCGGCTTTGGAGTACCTTCGTTTTTCAGGTCCGATGCCGAGGAGCAAATCGTGCTTCAAGATGTCGCGCACCCCGTCTTCCTCTTGCTACTAGAGCACCGGCCTCGGCTTGGCTAAAAGCCCTTCCACTTCGAACTATTGCGGTAGAGGGAGCCGGCGGATTCAACGAAAAACCTTAGCTTGACTGCAGTGCCAAGGTACATCTACACCGATCAGGCACTTGTTGGTGCTGACCTGCCAAGCTGCCCTATCCGCTAATGCGCAGGTATTGCTGGCTCTTGGCAAGCCTTCGTCTGCAGGTTGGAGAAATCTCTTCCGAGCTGGCGGTGCACCTGCTCATTGCGGCTGAGCGGTTCCTCTTAGATCGCTTGAAGGCTTCCCAGCCACTTTGCACACTTTCTAATCATGAGATCCTATACAGTGCGATACCTCTAATGTCAATACCGGTTCATGCATGTGGAGTTGGTCGAGTCTGTCTGCCCTCCCAGGTCCTAGGTAACCGCTTAGCAGCTAAGTCGGTGTTTTGAGTGCATGGTGGCTCGATGCAGCAGTTTTCAATGCCGATCTGGCTCGAGCATGGAGCAAGCCTCATGAGTCAGCCGAACCATATGGCTTACTTTCCAAAGCCAGTGCTTGCTGTTTTGCTTTTGCACGGCACAGCCCCCCTTTCTAGTATCATGAGATGATCTTGACTGTTGCTAGCCTGAACAGGGCCAGGGCACTCAGCGACCGATCTCAACCAACAGCTAACCAAGAAAGCAGCCACAAGTCAGAACCACGAAGGGGATTGATTCAGTTTTGTGGCGCTGAGCTGTTTGCAAGCGCTGCCGATGCCTGAGGGGGCACGGGCATGCGTGAAAATGTGATCGCAGTGCCCGACAAGGTCAGCTACCGAGTATGGCAGGTGGTTCCCGTGTGTTCGAATACTGGGCCACAGCCTCAGTTGCCGCTGCCTCTCAACCATCCGTTTATGTCGTCGTCCAGCTCTGACAGCGTTTGACAGTATGTAAGCCTTTCAAAGACATGGCAGGGCTCATGCACGAAAACTGTCATGGAGAGCTCATGCTGGAGGACCCAACAGCGACCAACGTGTGGCAGTGCCCCCGGGACGCTGCAAGCACGAATGCATCCGAGTTCAAAGTTCCCACCCCGTATGTCTCAGTCACGAGGCTCGTTTGCAAGCACGATGAGCAATGCTACCCGATGCAGAAGGCTGGGGCACACCAAGTTCGCCGCCTCGACTTACCAGCGACTGCCGCTCAGGGCTTGGAGCCTGGGCACTGGGTCCTCCACAGCAGCGACATTCCGACAGGAGAGTGGGTGGCCTTGCGTCTGAAGGGTCTTCGCTCTACTTCGCACTCCTCCGGCAGGAGCTCCATACGCCTTTGTCAGCGAGTGGGTCCAGGAGTGCGATACCCGGTACATCCGCTGCTCCGAGTCCGCCTGCGACAGGGAGAGACAGAGAGAGAAAGAGAGAGAGTCGAGCTAGCCAAGCCAAGCCCATCCAAACAAAATGTTGGATGGGGTAGCGCGACAGCGCGGGCTGCAAGGTCTGCTTGCAGCTCAACCCCCAAGCAAAGCAAAGCAAAGACAGTCGAGCTCCGGCAGCCGCCTTTGCAGATGAGATGAGGCCTGGGGATATTTTAGTTTGAATACGGGAGGTTGCAGAGTTGCAAGACGGGGGCCTCATCTTACGCAGACTTCGAACAGACTCGCACAGACAGGGCGCGCCCGCGCGCAGGATCGCACAAGGGGGAGCGTTCTCGCTTTCTCCTTGACTGTGTGGAAGAAGGTCGGGGCCTGTAATTAGAGCATGTTTTTCTTCCCCTCGGCACACACTTTACTTTATTTTCCTTCGAACTAACAGTGTGGTACCCACAGCCTGCCCCCACCGAGGCGTACGGTGAGGGTCACCCATCCGGTCCGAGAGACCACAGTAGGGGCGCCGGGCGGAAGCACGGCTTTCTGCCTTTCGTTTTCAGCAAAAGTCCACTCCCACCGCTGCCCGAAATCGGGCTGGGGGACGCGTACGCGCGGACTCCCTCATGCAGTGCAAGCGTCGTATTACGAGTACAGGGTCAGGAGAAGCGCGGATCTTTTTTGACGTTACGGGTTACTTTAGAGCTCTCCTTACTTCAATATTTTCGGAAATCAGCGGCTTCCTTTCCCGCGTTTGGCAACCAGTCTCTTTGTGCAGATGTCAGTTTTTGCATTGTTGCTGACTGGTTGCGAGGGTGCTACTCTGCAGTTGTCGGTGACTCTTATGCTGCTAGTAGACGATCTCTTTCGTAACCGCCAGTCGTGATGCCTCTTCCTCCAACTGCCATCGCATGTAGTTGCAGTCAATGTCGGGCGAATGTTTGGCAGTGTAAACTTATTGTGTGCTCCTTCTGAGTCCTTCCTCTCGCCTTTGTACTGTCGCTTCACGTCGGCAACAGGGCTGAGCCTTCGGCTCCGGAAGCCTCGACAGCCCTGAGTGAGAGCGAGAGAGTCAGCCAACAAAGGGAGTGCCTCCATACGGGGGCTCGCCCCCAGACTGTGAAGGAAGGAGAAAGTGAGGCCCCGTGCTTGGACACGCACGAGGGCCGCTCGTGTCCATACTTTGTGCCACTGCTTAAGAAGACTGATACTACCTTGTGTGACATGCTGATTGCTGAAAAACCAGCAAGCTGTCACACCCTCAGCAGTCGACAGGGGGTTTGCCCCGCCATGTAAAGGCATCGACGAACTTACAACCGGTGTTGTTAGCTTTATTCATTAATATTTCCGGAGTGTAGGCACTGTCCTTTTGTGCGATCCTTGCCTTCATTTGCATGCACGTATATTCTACTGGCGCAAGCAACAGGCGGGGGCGCACATGCGCGCGGTGGGGAGGCAACCCCCACCACAGCCCTGGCGAAAGAAAGAGAGAGGGAGCGAGAGAGAGAGAGTAAACAAGACTCGGACACAGGCGTTGCCCGATTTTGCTTGTGCCCCTATACCTGCTTCTCCTTAGGGGACCCGTGCCGCCACAAGCAACACACTCCACAAACCTGAAGTACAGCAACAGTAGAGCCAAGAACAAGCTCCGGAACACAACCAATGTTGTGACTATCGTTGTTCCATTCTTGGTGCTGTTTCCAGGTTGGGCTACCCTATGCGCTTGTGTACCGATCTTTGGAGCACCTTTCGAAAACCCTTGCAATGACAAGGGGCGCACGGAGTGGGAGTCGGCACCAGCGAACCCGCCTAGGCGGGATATGTAGGGGCTCGGGGACTTAAGGGTGAATCTCGGGGCAAGATGTGCCGAATCCCGCGCAGCTATCACCCCGACTGACAGACACCAGACCTTGGCGTAGCGTGAGAGCGAAGGGGTTGGGGTCCCAGGGCCCTGCCCCAAACGCCGTGCAAGCAAGCAAGCAAGAGAGACAGAGAGGTCTCGGGGGATCTAAGAGTTTGCATCCGCCTGCTGCATCCAGCTGGTTTTCACACGTCGACAGAGACTGGCAGTGCGCGCTTGCGTGCGGCGGAGGGGAGCGCCCCTTCTCTTGTTTGTGTGGAAGAAGAGACAGAGAGCCAATATCTTGCAGTCCTTCTTCCCAATGCCACTGCAGCATGACATTCAATTTGAGGCTGCGCCACTGTGGAGAGTGCGGGGCTTGCAACTGTCAGCTGCTAGCAGTCGCATAAGCTCCGGTAGAGCGTCTTTTGATGGACGGGGGTTCTGATCTGTGCGGTCCACCTTGTCTTGATAGTCCGACAGGATAGGGGTAGCAGGCTGCGACAGATGGTGTGAGCAAGCGTAAGCACGAAATATGGGTTTGCTGAATCATTGAAGTGAGGCACATCCGATGTTCTTTGCTCTCAGGCGCTCCTGGTTCGGATCCGTGCACCCGGAAGCCCAGGAGGCCTGTCGCAGAGCGTCGAGACGCGGAGAGATTTCAAGCGGCACTGCGCTTTGAGCAGCGTCAGGTTGGCCTGGTTCCCAAAGATCTTCCAAGCCCCTTGGAACCGCATTGGTTCGTGAAGACAAGTAGCGAAGGCTGATAGGCACTGATAGGGATTCAGCTTTCTCTCTTTCTTGGTCTCTTCTCCTTAACCCTCCTCAGGGCATCTCTGGTGTTTCGCATGTTCTGCGAGGCCCGGAGATGTTGACGCCACAGAAACTACGGCGAGTGAAGCCTGGAGCCGAGGAACCAAAGTGTGGTGAAGGGTCTGAACGCCGAAGGGCTTATTAGGGCCAGGTTACGTTCGCAGCAAAGAGCCCAGCTGAGGACCCCAGCCTCGTCCGATTCAGTCCAATCCTCAGCTTCAAAGGATGCCCAGCGACACGCCGTGCCTCCACAAACTTTCGATCAGGAAAAAGGCGGCTACAGCACCGGTGATGAAGCAACGACCGACGAGGCTTGGCACTGTTGGCACGCTACTGTGCACCTACACAGCCCACAGATGTGAAGCCTTGAAGAGCATTTAATCGCGGCTGCGAGGCCGCCACACCTCCGGGAGAGCCAACAGATGCAGAGAGTTGCTCGTACGCATTCAAAACATTTGAAAACCTTTAAGTCTGCATCCAACACCGACTGCGCAGAGCCGAAGGACAGCGATCTAAAGACCCATCCCATCGTCCAGGGCTTCACAACACTAACCAGAAACATGCAGGGTCATTTGCCTCTGCAGTCCTTGAAATTCCCTGAAAACTCTCTCTCCACGTTCCACTGGCAGGAGGGTCTGTGAACGGCCCAAACTTGATCACCTAGCTGCCCAGGACTAGCTGCATCCGAGTTTTTCGTGCAGGCGCTGGGGGCATAGGGACCTGTTCGAGGCTTTATTGTAAGCTCTTCGCGTCGTCCTCCGCCCGGTCGCAGGCGCAGGTCAGGTGTAGTCTCCACATCAGCCCCCAACCAGTAGGTTCAGAATGCAAAAGACGACGAATGTGGGTCGGGAAGGGGGGACGGCCCTTTAGCTAGTGGGAGTATTGGGGACCAAGAGTGGCCAACAAAACGAAAGC
>CAJNJA010006504.1:0-16845 GCA_905231915.1 Symbiodinium necroappetens
GGGGGGGTGGTGGCCCCGGACCCGAGAACATATATACTGCTTCGGGCGTTCCTCATTATGAACATGGTATAATATACCCCACAACCCTATTCTATTTATCAAGGCCCCTGAACGTGTATGTTTTCTCGTTGATGCCTGCCTTCTTATCTTATGCTTCAATTCAATTCTTAACAACCCCGTCTTATTGGCTTTGGGAGGGGTGGATCTCCGGGATAACCTCCCTCCGGTCAGGGTCCATGGCAGGCAAGATGTTTAAGCTTAATAAGACCTTAGTAGAGTACATATGATGTAGCCCAAACGCAAAAGGGGCGTGATGTTTCCCCAACGTCGAAAGAATGTCCAGGGACCCAACTATAGGGTGCTTGGGTTTAGGATAGCACTTTTGTAGGTTAGTTACGGTTAGTTTCTTTTGGGAACATATGACTCGATTTTCGGGACATATCCGACAACCTATGCAGCAAGGATTGCCGGAAGGACTTCGGGCTGACATCTTTCAAGTAGCGGCTGAAAGCAGCGAGGACTCCTCATAAAGGCATACCTAAGGGTCCATGTAGCCAAATAGATATACATAGGCCCCAAAGTACCCAAATAGGGACTACTTTAAGGCCAAAGTATATCTATTTGGATACATGGACCCTTAGGGATAGGTATAGGAGGCCTGAACTTAAGCCCCTCCAGAGGTTCGGCTTTGAATTCTTTTGGCTTTGCTTCGGCCTTTCGGGATCGAGTCCTCACGCCGAGTTCAACAGCAACGGAGCCTGTCCGAATCCGAACATCCTCCTGCAACTTGGCCGGTTGTTTAGGCTGATGCCGCATGGCGCGTAGGTCGCTTTAAGGTGGCTGACATCTGTCGAATCGCATTCTCTTGTGGGGGTGGGAAAGCTCAAAGCTTGTAATAAATCGAAACTGGATATGCACGGTACAGCAGACTGACAGAAGGCTCAGGCTCTAGGGGCAAGGAGCAGGAGCCTAGGCGCAGGTAATCTCTGAAATCCCGGAGGCTTTCAGAAGGTAAGCCCGCATGTAGCGAGTGTTTTCCATCAGTATCAGTAACGCACGAAACAAAACGAAAGAGCATCCAAAGACGAAACTTGAAACCCTTGTTCGGAGCAGTGAACAGGGGTCAACGGACTTGTGATGTAGAGGTGCGCTTTGAACGAGCGGGCTCCGGTGTAGTTCTCAAACCATTGCAGCAGACTGTGGACAAGAATCTTTGTCCAAAAAATTCAAAATGCTTTGGGTATTGTGGGGTTTGGGGATTTAAGGTTTCGGGTCTTTCGACCTGACAAAGCTCCTTGCTCCACGCGCCCAGGCAGCCCAAGCCAGCCGATGCGAGTCAGTACATACAGGTCACGGCCCAAAACCCCAAACCCTAAACCCTAAACCTAAACCCCAAAGCCTAAACCCTCAACCCCAGACCCTAATCCCTAAACCCTAAACTCAAAAACCCGAAACCAACCTTCTGGTTTCGGGTTCCTTCGACGGTTCCGCTCCGGGCTCTTTGAGGGATCACTGGGCGTGGTTTAAGAAAATTGAAAGCTTGAAGGCTTGAAGTGTCATTTTACCTGGGTAGCTGAGGATTGGTGTAGAGCCTAGGCCCATAGGTGAGTGTACAAGGAGCATTTGTTTGCAATTTCGCTTCCATCATCGGTCATGATGATACTTTGTACTCGCCGTATTTCTTGGTCCGCCGTTCCGTCGCTATGATTCGACTGGTGTAGGACTTGAGTTGTTCCAGAGTATGTGATTTGTCCCAAGCGGGCTGTGTTTTGGTATTCAGGCTTGTTGTCATGCATTGCTACACCACGCCCTGACCTGCACCTGAATACCAGCAGACATCTGACCAATGCTTCGGATGCGTTGCCGGTTATACATAACTATATATATATACACATGTATATATATATAAACACATATACTGTTTATTTGTTGTATTTATATTTAGATCTAGTATATACTCATACCCTTATCTATGTTATCTATATGTCTGTGTGTGTGTGTGGGTGTGTGTGTGTGTGTGTCTGTGTTTTCTTGGCTGCTCGCTTACCTTTCAGTAAGCAGAAGACAATACAATTAATATGTATTTGTCTCACATACATACATACATACATACATACATACATACTTACATACACACACATAGATACATAATGATACATACATACATACATACATAAAGTCCTTTTAGGGTTGTGGGTTTACTGTTAAGTCTGAATAGATCGTGGTCACACCCCGTAGTTTATATTAAGGTTCCTCTACATGCCGTGATACTCAGCACCCGATACCATTGCGTCAGGTGTTTTCAATTCTTTGGTGATACCACAGGGTTTATTTGTGTTCTAATATATTGTAGTTGAGTTGCGAAAGCATTTGTTGTTAAGTTCTTTGGGCATCGGGCAGCGGGCCCTTGTGAAGGTGCCGCAGCAAGTTTACCCATCATACTCGCCGACGAGTCAGACGCCACAAGCAGCGCGGTGTCGTTTACCAAAGGCGTTGAAACAATCAGCGATGATACGGTCCCTACATACCTCAGTTCCGTAAGGGTTCATGTACCCAAAATCAAAATAGTATATACTTTGGCCCCAAAGTACCCATATAGGGACTGCTTTCAGGCCGCGGCCAAAGTATAGACTATTTGGGCATACTGACCCTTAGGGGTTGTGCTGTACCCAAAAACCCAATTCCAGTAGCTAAGGCCCCTAGAGTAGTCCCTTTGTGAGACCTTCGGCTGCCACGTTTCTGGGGTTCAAGCTCTAGCTGGGTTAGGATATAGGGTTTAGGGTTTGGAGTTCTGGTTAATGGGATTACTCCAGTTACCATATTGGTTGTGTTAATGAGGTTACGCTTTAGGGCCTAGGGTTCTGGTTAATGAGGTTCCTCCAGTCACCAAGTTAGGAGACATGTTCCTCCACAAGAGCCCCAGTTTGATTGATGGACTACTCAGCTACTTTCCTGATCGCTAGCTCGTGGGACTTATGTGGATGCCTGGCATACCCATAGGCCCCTAAGTAGTTCCTTTTGGTGGCGTGTATGTAGAATCCTATGAGGTACTCCCAAAAAGAAATTACGTAGGGGCCTATAGCTTTCGATGGAACCTCTGAGAGATACGATGATGGCATGCTTCAGGAGGCTCTTGCGCGTACAAACTTCAGGGGTTGAGAGAAGCCCTTTTGTGGAGCCATAGGGTTTAGGGTTTAGGGTTTACGGTTTCAATGAGACAGGCAGAGTTCTGCTAAGTAGGATTCAGCACTCGCAAGAATAGCTTGGCAGGCAGAGGTGTAAGTTCTGCTGTTGCCGCCGGGGAGTTCAACCAAAGAGCAGTATAATCTTGCCTTAGGGTTTAGCGTTTTGAATCCTAGGTGTTTCGGACAGAAGGGCTCCAATGCTCTCAAATTAGCATGGCTTCAAACTCTCTCTCATGGCCGCCCTCACTCCTAAACCCCGAAAGCCAGACAGAGCCAGTCTTCGCAGGTTGCGGGCCTTGAAAAACTCCAAAGCTCCGAAACCAGAAAGCTTCTCAAGTGTGGTCTCTGAGGAAGCCTAGAACGGCCGGGTCTTCAAAGGTTCATGTGGTTAGTTCTCTAAATTCGGGGTCCCTTTGAGGGGTCCTTCTTATTCTTTGGTTGCCGTGCTACTTGGGGGACTTAAAGAAGGGACCCTAATTTAGAGAACTACCCATGTCAGTTCAGGTTTAGGCTCTCAGCCTCCCAAAAACTCAGGTAGCTTAGCTACCAAGACTTTGCAGAAGCTCCTAATCTCCCAAAACTAAACCTCAAGCCTTAAACCCTTGTAACTTACCCAGCCCCCCACCCCCCCGCACCACCCGCCCTCCCCCGAAATCTCAGGTAGCCTACTTACCACCTCGTCCGGGTGGTTCGCCAACTCGGTCTAAATCGGCTGCTGGGACATGGAAGGTAATATGGGGGATTCAATAATTACGGGTTCAGGGTTAAGGGTTTAAGGGGTAGGAAGGTGGGCTATGAGCTATAAGATCTTGTAAATGTTAGAAGCTGCGCCCCCAAACGCCCGAGCCCAGGATACACCGGAACAAACTTGTTCTAATCATAAATGCCTCTGTATCACTAGGGCAGGTGGGTTTGGATTTTGGATTTAGGGTTTAGGGTTTAAGGTTTAGCGTGTATGGTTTGGGGTTTAGGGTTTAACTTTTGTTTAGTTTATTAGGCCCATTCTGGGGATCCTACTATTTATAACGGGCTCTGTACTGCGACGCCATCTGAGGGCTTTGGGGCTTTGGGGTAGAGGGGTGTCGGGTTTGATGAAGCTATACCATTTAGGGGCTGCGAGTACAAACAACCCTAGATGTCACATGTGTGTGTGTGTGTGTATATATATATACAGATATATATATATATGTGTGTGTGTGTATGTATACATATTCATACAACGACAGGCTCCTGGTTGCCTGCTGTCCTCTGGGAAAATTCCATGCTTGTCTACTAAGTATCACGAGCCCCCATTTGGGGAGGTACGTCACATTAGAGTTAACAAGCAGCCATCTGCAAAGTGAATGGCGGTTAGAAATCCTCCAAGACCCTAAGGGTCCAGGTACCTAAATAGTATATACACTGGCCTTAAAGTAGTCCTTATATAGGTACTTTAGGGCCAATGTATATACTATATGAGTACATGGACCCTTAGGGATTGAATCGCAAGACCCCTCTAAACCAAAAGCCTCGAACTCCTCGAGCCCTGGGTCTCAAACTACTGTGGGCCCGAAGGCCCTTTAGGATCCATGTACTCGATCGTATATCTAAATCCTAAACCCTAAACCCCTATAACCCCTAAACAATATCAACAAAAACCTATATATATATACATACATCTACTCTATATATATATACACACACATACATACATGTATATTCTCTGTAGTGTAGGTACTTCAGGCCCAAAGTTTACTTACACTCTACGGGCACATGTAGCCTTGGGGGGGCCTTTCCCTAAACCTTCAGAAACCCTTAAAATTTGCCCGAAAAGCCAAAAAAAGCCGTAATCTTCAAGAATCCTATAAGCCCTAAACTAAACCCTAAACATCTCAAGAATCCTATAAGCCCTAAACTAGCTAAACCCTAAACCCCTCTACGGAATCCGGCTAAGGCTGCGGCTTCTCAGGCGGAGCAGCTGCGCCTGTCCCTTCCTTTGTCAAGTCGGGTCTCCGGCCCCGGCCGCTTGGCGAAAGCTTTCGGGGGCCCCCATTTGGGTCTCTATCAGGGTAATTACTAGAAAAGGGTTCCTATAAGGGTTTCTATCAGGGTACTAGAAATGCGTTCCTGTAAGGGTTTCTATCAGGGTGCTATATAAGGCTTCCTCTAAGGGTTTCTATAAGGCTAGTATAGAAGGGTTCCTACAAGGGTTTCTATCAGGGTAGTTTCTAAGGGTTCCTATAAGGGTTTCTATCACGGTGCTATATAAGGGTTCCTTCAAGGGTTTCTATAAGGGTACTATATAAGGCTTCCTTGAAAGGTACTGTGTAAGGGTTCCTGTGAGGGTTTCTATAAGGGCATTATATGCAGGAGGGTTCTTTTATGGGTAGTTCTCTAAATTAGGGTTTCTTTGTAAATCCCAACACTAGTACGTACAGCACCTTTATACAAAGAACCCTAAAAGAGACCCTAATTTGGAAAACTACCCATATTGCTCTTAGCAGTCTGTTCAAAAACCAAAGCATCAAGGCTTACTGGGGGTCCCTTCAGTGCTATTGCGGTTTGCATGTTTTCTTGTTTAAGGGTTCCTTTAAGGGTCGAAGCTTTCCGGGCTCCTGCGAAAAATCGCGCAACGGGGTCCCTTAGCTAGGGTCCAGGGTTCCGTTCAAGGGTTCCTTGTCCTGTCCTTTATTAATAGTTGGGTTGACGGTTTACCGGGTCAAAAAGATCCAACCAGTAGCCATTTGGACGAGCATGTAGGGTTTAGGGTTTGGGGATAGTAATGTCACAGTGTTGTAGGTTAGTACTTTGGGGGGTGGTGCACGATCATCAAGTAATTGGACCGGGGCTACATGCACGGGATGATTGAATCTAGGCCACCACCACGAGACAAGACACAAGTAACCCTAAACCCTAAGCCAATGTCATTCCTCAGGGTTCCCATATTATATATGTAATGTACTCCCGACAACACTGTTCTGAAATGGCCCCCTTTTGTATGAGAAGCTACCAGCCTGGGGGTGCTAGTTGCTCATCTTCTCGTAAGGAGCCAGAAGTAGCAATAATTTGGCACTTGGGTTTGACATGGGCTAATATTTCGGCTTGTATATGATGATTGATTTAGGTACTTGGGCCCTTAGCACGGTTGCGTGAGAATTTTGATGCACCCTGGAAGGTCAGGAGGAATTATCCTTTCTCACTTTCAAGTCCAAAGTCCGTAAACCCTATGACCCTCAAGTGCTAAACCCCAAAGCCCTCGCCACATTGCCCAGGTTTGCCGATGCAGCAGCAGCCGTCGTCTCCTCCCCGAACCTCGGCTGACCTACGTCCTTGGTTTCAGGGGGGTTCAGGTTTCAGATCGATTTAGTTTTACGGTGTGGGCTGCACGTTAGGGTTAAGGGTGTAAGGTTTCGGGCCAAGGGGCGGGCTTAGGTTTTCTTCTGCGGAAGGGGATAGAGTATTTGCGCTGTCATAGGACAGCAAACAACGGCCGCAATCCGTAATCGTTCCACCACCCGACTTATACTTCCTGGTTCCTAAGACTAAGATGGCCTGAAGAAGTAGCCTCTCATAAGTTTCAATGCGAACTCTGGTATCATAAAAGATGGCATCATGCACTACCGACGAGGCCCGGGATTTTTTAGGGTATGAGGCAATCCTGCCAGGTGGATAGTGAAAGACTTAGGGTCTTTGCGGTTAGCAAGCAGTTGCTTTGCTGTCCAACCTGCGTCCCAGTTGTGACACGTGCAGGGCATTTCGTAGAAGCCTTCTTAGGTAAGAGTATGGGCTAGCAGCATAGGTGAAGGACCCGACTGCTTTTCGTTCTGTTTGCAAGCTGCAAGCTCAGCCGTCGTTATTCAGCGAATGCCGCCCTAACCCCGCCCCCTTCCATTTCAGCTCCTCCAAATATTTACTTGAAATTCATATCGGGGAGCATTTGGCCCGAAATGCACCCCAAGACGCAATGACAAAGGGGCAAGACTATACTGCAATTAGAGTCTAATTAGAGCCCATTCGAGGTGGAAGCCGGGGATCGCCCTTTGAGACCTACAATAAATGAGTCAGCCTGTATCGAAGCTCTCTCTGTTCTCTCTCTCTCTCTATCTCTATCTATCTCTCTGTCTCTCTCTCTCTCTCTCTCTCTCTTGTTCTCTCTGCAGAGTTTAAGTTTAGGGATTACACGATTGGATTGAGTTCCTCCCCGTGTGTTCCAGAGAATGTGCGTTGAGTTCCTGTCCCTCCCAAAATTCAGGGTTCTTTTGTAGGACTGCAAGAACTGCAGCCAACAGGGGTCGCACGAACGTAGGACTTCGGCCCGGATATTGCGGTTGCAGCAACCGCAGGAAGGTAGGACTGCAGGGCCCGCGGCCTGCCGAAGGAAGGGTTTAGCATTGAGCAACTGGAAGATTGAAGGCCACCACGCCGAATCTTAAACGTTGTCCAAGTAAATGACATTTTATATATTGGCCTTGTCATGTTTAATGTTCAACTGAATGAACTCTTGTCATTCGCAGTCAAGTTTCGATTGTCATCATGATTGTTATCGCTGCTGGCCTGCGAGGTTTGCAAAGATCGCGCAGATTGTATGTACCCTGAACCCCAACTCCAAAACCTTAGCCGCAATTTCCGGCATGTCTTAGTTTCATGCCCTAAACCCCAAACAACCCCTATGACGCTTCCTTACATCTGGAACAGCATCTGCAAAGCTAGGTAACTCCCAAGCCGACTATGGTCCCCGAAATCTGAAACCCTTAACCCCTACATCTAAAGCCCTACACCCTAAACCTGGAAACCACTTCCTCCCCAGACCCCGAACCTCGAACAGCCTTTGCCCAGAATCCGCGAAACCCCATCAAGTCCGAAATCGGATCTTTGGTCGCCAGGTGGCTCCTCTTCACCCGTCGCGCAGGGAGGCTCAGAGCAGTGACGTCACATGTGGGTTTGTAGGAAATGGTACGTCTCTTTGACCTTACAGCTGGCAGCTCCAAAGCTTGGTTGAAAAAGGGTTGAGGACTGGGGTGTAGGCTTCTATCGTTTAGCCTTGCTGCGTTCAGGGTTTTAAAGAGCTTCTTGGATTTGTGGTTTGGATGTTCCTGTTGAGCTTTAGGGTTCAGGTGTTGTTTAGCGCCAAGGATTAATCGTTGGGCCTGGGGCCTGCAGTTACCCCCATGGAGGCGCTACAAGATTTAGGCGGCTAGGGTTAGGGCTGCAGCATTGTGGGGTGTTGGGCATAGTAGAAGTTAATTGGCGGGTCTGGGTATGTTCCCCACGGGACCATGCACCCATATAGCATACTGTGGCAGCTATCTGTAGAACTACTCTATGCCCAAAGTATCCATCTACTATATGGCACATGAACCTTCACAATTTAGAGCATGGGATCATTTCTGGGTTAAGGAGATACGTTCCAGTCCGATACAACAGACGTGTTGTGAAACAGGTACCATACGGGAGTGCTGACAATTTCGGAAGAACACCGAATGTAGGTTTCGCAGCTTTCGTGTCCGTATTTCGGGTGCAGCCAATGTTGGATTAGTCCAAGCCACTTGTTATGTGATTCGGTTGTCTGGTCGACCCATTCGAAGAATCCAAAATGACCGGGTGGGTTGAGCATAAGGTTCCTGGAAAGTCTTGACCGTCTTGACCCATCCACTACTTGATTTGCAACATGATTGGTTTCCTCAGGCCAACGGACCCAAGTTTTCCGCTTCAGCCATCATGCACGCGAGTTGCAAAGCTGTCACTAGGCCATTGTATTCACTAGTCTACCTTGCTCTCAAAGATGTTTCTCTAGCACCTTGTGACAACTTCTGTCATTGACGTCAGCGCGCCGTGAGCTTTATCTGGAAGCACGCGCACACACACAACACACCCACACCGCTTTAGCACGAATGGATTTGCGTTAGGGCTCAGAATGTCGGTGTTTGCGGACTTGGGAAGGAATGCATGCCAACTCAAATGCCATGTTCCAGCAAGCTGTGCCTGCGCTTGAATGGGTGCAGAGAGGATTCGCATGTGCCTGTTCTGTTGCACAGAGCATATCGTCTCTCGCTTCACACAAATACAGTCAGACACATGTCAATCTGTCTCTCTTTCTTCTTTTCTTGTTCCTCCTTCCTTCTATCGCTGCCTCTGCCCCCTCTCTGTCTCTCTCGCGTTCTCTCGTTGTGTCTTTGATTCGTTCTCTCCTGCCTCTCTCCCTCTCTCCCTCTCTCCATCTCTCTCTCCCTCTCTCTCCCTCTCTTTCTCTCTCTCTCTCTCTCTCTCTCTCTCTCTCTCTCTCCCTCCCTTTTGTAGACAACGGACAGCGCGAGTCGGGTCGTCGTGAGAGAGTAGGACGAACATACCCGACAGCACATGTCTCTGAAAGTTCAAAGTATCGCATGTCGTGCATGCATGTGCATCTGATTTTTCCATGCTGAGGCGACTTCATCCCGATATCCTTATTGGTGCGAAGCAAACCTGGGAGGCCAGCCTGCGCACCAATGGCAGATGTCATGTTCTGGAAGGGCATGTTTGTCAAACAAAGGGGGACCCAAGGCGTTTCGTCGAATTGGTTTTTTGTTCAGAAAGACTGGAACCGGTTTGCACAGGCTCGCGTTGCACTATCTCGTCCAAGCCCCATAGAACCGCAGCATGAGGTTCGACAACTGTACAAGCGGGCTTCCATGGTCGAATCGCAGCGGCATCGTAAGCACGTCATGGAATATTGGCAGTTTCGAACAGGAATCTTTTGGCATCCGGATCATTGAAAGTTTGCTTCCTGCACTTCTGCTGCAAAAGATGTGTCAAAATTGAACCCTTGCTCCTTGTTTTGTACACTCTATCCTTTTCTTGATTCTAGAAGCCAGGATGCCTGGACCTGAGGACGTCCCAACATGTAAGTTTGCAGTACAGGCTTGTGAGCCTGTAGTTTTGGTAGCCCAATAAGCAGTAGGTCTATCGGTGCAGCACGAAGTCGCTTAACGAGGTTTGGTAGCAACAGTGGAACCCTATATATTTTTGCAAGGTGTTTGGGGTATGGTTCTGCAAGCGTTACATTCAGCAGCCGACGGCCTGAACCGGCGAAAGCTCCGCAGGCGGCTTCGGCACAGTGTCGCTTGGCTGTCGGGATGCTCTGTGTCGCCAGCACCCGGTATTTGGGGCTGGAGGCTTATTTAAGGTGAAGATGCCGGGTCTGAGGTCAGGATTCGCGGGCCTCCGCAGTTGAGCTGGCGCCGCTTCGATTCCTTATTGTCATGGGGTGCAATGTGCAAACAAATCCACAACAGCAAGCAAAAAAACGATTGAACAGCATGCAAATCAGTAGTGGTTTGGAACACGAAGCTTATAAACTTCATGTCAATTTTTGTAGCTAAATTCGCCTGTGCTGTTTAGTTGCTCCAACACCGACAACAGACACGAATGACAAAACTACAAAGCCCGAAGCCATGGGAGCCCTTCGAACGCTTCTGAAACCGAAACCTTACCCGAAACGCAAGTGAAGCCATAGATTTTGAAGTTCCGGTTCTTGGACCCGAAGCCCAAAGCCCTGACTGGCTTGTGCTTTTGTTGTTTGTCAGGGCGGGGGTTCGACGCCGTAAGGGCCTTTTGTTTTTGGAATTAAGTCGGGGCGCAAAAGGGATAACATTCCTGAAAACCCGACCCTTACGTTCGATGCTTAGGTTTTGCGAGGCGTGGGCTAGGATCTGACATTTAAGTTGAGTTTGTTTTTCCAGGGGTGGGTCAAGGCTTCGGGCGGGTCTCAGGGTGAGATTTTAAACGGGATGCATATTGGATTCCACACTGAGGGCGACGCCAGATTCAAGCAGACTAAATTGAGCGACCCCAAGCTCCAAGAATAATGAAGTCTAGATCCTCAATAATCCAGGAGCCCGCCCTAAAACCTGAGCAAAAAATTAAAATTGACTAGACGCTATTCCGCAGAATTTTGCTGGTTGGAATCAAGGCAGCCTCTCGGAGGAGGTCAAACTCTTCCTCAGTGACATAGGCTTCGTCTACTACCAGGAGGCTGTATTGGGTTTGGGGATGTTCTGGGGCTATATGGGGGGTTCACGGATAGGGCTTTGGTTTTGGTGTTTGGGCTTCACGAGAGGCCTACTTTCAGGTGTATGAGGTCAGACCTCTGACGGCTCGGAAGCAACATCTTGCAGATCTACAATTACATAGCCGTTTTGTTTGTACAGCGCTTAGGGTGTACAGGGTGTTTTTTTGAGATGACGAAGTCTTGGCGGTTTTTGCGTTTGCCCTGTCTTCAATCATGTCGAGTTTGGGGGGACCTGTCCCGGGAGCATCACTCCGAGTCCCAATGTTCATGTATCATGCACGTTACATTACACAACATGGCCACCCCAAGAGCAGGGTCTATAGCCCAATCAAACGTCCGAACGTTCAGGCCTTTCGGCGTGGTGGTTTCGAGGACATGGAGACAGTCCTCGCAATGTCGCAGGCAGCTGCGGAACGAGACTCTCATAGAGTGTGATTCATGTTCAGATGTTGATGAGCGTGCGTAATTTTGAGGTCCACAGTAGCAGTTAAAAGTTAAACACATTGAGCTGTCTCAGTTGTTTCTCGGCTTAGGACCCTAGGAGTGAAGTCCGATGCGTTGATGACTCGTTGAAACCTTCATTCTCAACACCGTAGCTTCTTTTAAACTTTCGTTATCATAGGATCCTAACCATAAGAGTGCTCACAGAGTTCAACGGTTCATCTGCCTGTCCGTCTTCCTGTGCCCTAATCCTGTACGTACAAGCCTTAAGCATCCCTTAACGGAACCCTGAAAGTCACACTGTCTCTAAATTTTGCGCTTATAGTGACCCTCGATGCTTGCTGTCGGTTTCCATCCCTGTTGCATCGGGGGACAGCCGAAAGTCTGTTCCACAAGGCTTGCTACATCAAGGCTCACTCCTTTAAAGGGCTCGTGTACCTGTGTGAAATTGTACTCGCCTCTTAAACCGGGTTCGAGTAGAGGTTCTCCTATGGGTGTACTAGTAAATACGAGTCGTAGATACTTGTTGAGGAAGCAGACGATACTTTCGCTTAAAAACAAGGTTCGAACGTAGGTACTCAAGGCCGAAGTATACAATATGAAGGTAGATGGAGTCCCAGAACCTGAAACCTTGAAGCCTGAATCCATAGTGTTTATAAGCCGAAATCTCAAACCCTCTAGACTCACTCGAAAGCCCAAAAACCCTACGGTCCAATAAGTCGAAATCTCTAGACTCTAGACTCACCCTAAACCCTAAACTAACCCTAAACCCTAAAGCCCAAGAATCCTAGGGTCGTTGACCCCAGTGTAACAAGCATCTAGAGAATTCTGAGGAACAGCATACCGGCCGGTCGGTTCGGTTCCCGTGCACTCAACCTGGAAGCGTTGAGGGTTCAGGGTTTAGGGTTTAGGGAGTAGGGATTAGGGTTTAGTGTTTAGGGTTGAGGGCTTAGGGTTTAGGGATTAGGGTTTAGGGATTGGATTCAGAGATTAGGGTTTAGGGATAAGAAAGCCAAAATCCAGCGTCGTCCCACAAGGCTCAGGATGAACTTCGGGCTGTGCTTAGCCCTGTTTGTGGATTTATTGCTGGGAGCCTGAAAGAACCTTAAAAGTTAAATCCTGAAGCCCCAAACCCTATTATAAGCCCTAAACATTTCCCGCGCCGTTCAAGGAGCCCTTATTAATGGAGCCTCTTCCAGGAACCCCAAAACCCTATATAGAAGACCTTACTCCTTAATGGAACCCTTGAAGGAAGGCCCATGGTGCCCTCACTTAAAGGCGACCCCTCTATCCATACGGTTGTTGGTATACATCCTGCATTACCCATAATCAGGAATATTCCATAATTCCCATAGTTTAGGCTCCTTAAGGTAATGCATGATTTATACCCTCAATCCATAGCCCCGGCGTCGAGAGGACGACATGAGGAGCCTCGGGATGCTGTGAGACACTCAGTGCATTGCCGGAGCGATGTTCGACAGAGTCTAGGTTCAGGATTTAACTTTCTTAGTATTGTTATTATGATTATGATTGTTATGATTATGATTATGATGATTATTGTTATTATACTTTTTTTAAAAGGGGTTTCGGGGTTCGCGGGAGGTTCTTAACATTAGGGGTCGCTACAGGGTTTTTACAGATCTTTGTAATCAGGCCTCCCCCAGATACACGAAGGTTCTCACTACAAGCTCCAAGGCTTATCGGGTATACGTATTAGGGTTCTTAGGGGTTGTTTTGAAGATTTCTATGGGTTTTACATGGGTTTCTCTACGGGCTATTTATACCGTGATGCGTATCTCAATCTGGGGTACCTTTGTTTAGGGATGCCTGAGACAGTAGCCCTTAGCCCCGCAACCAAAACCCTGAAAGCGAGCCCTCAACGCTAAGTGGAATGTGAGAGCATCTTAGAGCACAGACCCTACAAGGGTTTAGGGTTTTAGGGTTTAGGGTTTTGGTTTAGGGTTTAGGGCATAAGCAAACAGTTGGATCCGAACGACGGCCTTGGCGTTCAACTTTTGGGTTCAAGCCACTTGGACATCAAGTTTGCAATGGGAGCTAGCACCTTGACCCGTTGCATGTTAGAAGTTTCCAGGATGGGTACACATTTACAAAGACAAACCCTAAGCTCCAAACCCCAAAACTCGTAGCCTAAAGCTCATAAAGCTTATAAGCCCCAGTAAGCCCTTAACCTAAACATGGTGGGAGGGTGCCCCACCAACCATAGGCCCCTAAGTAGTTCCTTTTGTTATTGCCTTATAGGATTCTATATACAAACCATAAACAGGCACTACTTAGGGGCTATGGCCAGAGCCTTTCCCTGAGGCCCGGTCACGTTCTGAAGATGGATATGAAACTCGACGAGCCCGGTGCCCAACTCACAGTTCTTCGTAGGGAACGGAGGAACGGGTTATGGGGTTATGGGGGCTAAGGGTTTAGGGTTTTTTAGGGGTTTTTAGGGCTTTTAGGGCTTTTAGGGTTTCTAGAGTTTTCTAGGGTTTTTAGGGTTTAGGGACTACAGAATCAAGGGACATTATAAGAGACTGCCGAGAACCGAGGTGCCCAATGAGACCCTATGTTGTTTTCACTGGGTGAGTGGGGAGGGGTGTGTCAGGAGGTTGGGCTTCGGGTGCTTCAAGGTTTTGGGTTTAGGTTAAAGGTTTCAGCAATGAGGGTTTAGCATGTCAAACTTGGGGCTGAGTTTTCAAAATGTGTTCTATGCTCCTTGCATGTGAATCTCCCTTTCTACGCAGTTTCGGCTTTCAGCCCGATGTTTCGAAGACGGCTTTGTGTTGCTTCAGGCCTGTGCAGGGAGAAGATCCTCGTACTGTGGATTCCAATCCTGCTTGGCAACAGTATGCGTACTAAAAGGATCCATGTGCCCATAGGTATTCAAATCTGACATGAAAATCTGACCACACCCTAACGCATGAAGCCCTCAACCCTAAACTTTCTAACCCCGAATCCCTGAACTCCTAATCCTGATGGTCCGCACTCCGTACCAGTGAATCTCTAGAGCCACTTCTGCAGATTACTTAATGCTTGCAAACTTCGGTGCCCTAAACCTGTCTTAGTAGCTGGGTAGGTAACCTTTAACCCTTTTGGGGTTTATATAATAATCCTAGCATGATTGAAGATGTTGAACTTTTTTGGGCTAGGGTACTCAGCCCGTATGACCTAGACCGTGGCTGAAAACCTTGCCCCATCCAGGCTTTCGGGGTTTAGGGGCTTAGGGTTTAGTTTTGTCCCATTGATGAAGCTTTCGGCCGAGCTTAGCTGCAGCGCCCTAGAGCGTTATCTGCAGGATCCCATTGACAAGACCCACTACTCACTTTACGCAGAAGCATCTTGGGCTTGCCGTAAACCCCCCAACTCAAGCCTAAGCCCTAAACCCCACACCGAAGTTCAACCATCATGAACCCTTGTACTCCACTTGAAATATTTAAAAAGGCTCAGTAAAAGTCCTCGAATGTTCCACATATATAGCTACATGTGATGTCGGGCTTCGGCTTTAGGTCACCAGTGAGTAGTCCAAGCCCTGTCGCACTTTCAGTGGCCCTTGCGCTGCAGCCTTTAGGGTTTAGGGTTTAGGGTTTAGGGGTTTAGGGGTTAGTGTTTAGGGTTTAGGGTGGCTTCTTGCAATCCCTTCTGTGGAAGCTCCCGAGGCTGTGCAAGAGCCAGGGAAGGGCCCGTCGAGGCACATGCAACCTTGTGCCTGGAAACTCTGAACCCCAAACCCGAAACCCTAAACCCGAAACCCTAAACCCTGAACTCTAAACCCGAAACCCTAAACCCGAAACCCGAAACCCTAAACCCTAACCTTAGGCTCTGCGCCATAATCTCCAAACCCACACGCCGATCCAGAAGCCCCAAACCCTGAGCCAAGCCCGAAGCCCTAAGCCCTCGTGTAGGCCGTAGTCGAAGCAAGCCAAGGAACCGTGACCAACCCCAGAGCTCTTTGAAGCCTATGCCAAACCCTCCTTGAAGGATGAGGAGACGTAGTAAGTAAGGTTACAAGGTCCTTAGTTGGAATTACGTAGATATAGCTACCTTACTTCCAACCCTACCCCACAGACGATAGACCGGAACCCCAAAAACCCTGAACCCCAAGATCATAGACCCGGCCCTCAGCTCGAAACCGTTATACCTGAAGGCCCTAAACTCCTAAACCCAAGGCCCAAAGCCATGAACACTGCCATATATATATATATATATTTATACATATATATATATACACACATATAATCGCATGTAATGTAAGAGAAGATAAGATAAGATAACAGAATATTATTTAGTATAATATCGTATAGTATAGAATAGCATAGTATAGTATATTAGAGCTTGTACACCTAAATTTGGAGCCAGGCAAACCAAGGATGCAGATGCATTTTCCGTGGCCCTCTACTCAGACCCGATGGAGGATTTAAGTTCAGGGTTTAGGGTTTAGGACTTTTTTTGTGTTTGCTAGGTGTTTTGGGTGGTTTAGAGGGTTGGGGATGTTGAGGTTTTGAGGGCTCAGGGCTTCGGGAAGTTTTGGGGGCTCGGGAGACTTGCTAGACTTCGGAGTCTTGCAACTTTCGACTTCTGACCTTCCTTCGGAAGTTGTTTGGTTCGATGCTTGTAGGTAGCAGGGAACCCTAAACCCTAAAATGAGAAAGCTTCAATTCTAGAAGCTGCGCAGCTGGCACCTCCCAGGGTCCCTGATGTCGAGATGCAGGCTTTGGGGGGGGTTTAGTGTCTGGCAGTTTAGAGTTTGGGGTTTAGGGGTTGTTGGGGTTCAGGGGTTTCGGGTTTAGGGTTTGGGGTTTAGGGTTTGGGGTTAGGGGTTTGGGGTTTAGGGTTCAGGGCTTCAGGGTTTGGGGTACAGGGCTTAGATGCTATGGGTACAGAAGCAGAAGTACATCAGTTCGATCCGAGCCACGTTTTCCACTCTGCCCGGTACAGGCGAAACCCCGTAAAATCCGCACACACCTGAGCCCTAAACCCTAAACCCTGAAGCCCTAAACTAAACCCTAAAGTAAATAAACCCTAAACCCCAAACCCTAAACCCCAAACACCTTGAAACGCCCATGCCCAAAGCTCTCCAAAACCTGCAAGAGACCCAGACCCCAAACCTCGGAACCTTAAACCCGACGCCCCTAAACCCTGAAACCCTCCCATACCAAAAAAAAGAGCTAAACCCTAAACCCTGAACCC
>CAJNJA010006505.1:0-12943 GCA_905231915.1 Symbiodinium necroappetens
GGACCTGATCAAGAAACCCTGGCCCTATAACCCAAGTCTAGTAGGATTCTTATTTAAGAACCCTAAGAAAGACCCAGGGGTTTCTTAATCAGGTTCCTAGGGTTTAGGGTTTCGGGGTTTCCTTGAGAGATCCTTACGGGGCCCCCCATTTGTCTATAAGGATGTCAGGGCCTGGGGTGGTGTGGGTTTTTTTTTAGGGCTTTCGGGGGTTTACAGCGAACGCCAGAAAGTTGGAACATGGATTTAGGATGATTACTGGCTCCTACTCTAGGGGTTTTGAGGTTTGGGTTTGGGTTTGGGTTCAGGGGTTTTGGGATTTTAGGGTTTCGTTGGGGGGGGCCTTCAGGGGAATCCTAAACGGTACTACAGTGGGTTTCACGGGTTGTGATTTGATTGTTGTCTTCGGAATTTGGGGCTTTAGGGTTCTAGGGCTAAGAGGTTTCGCATTTTGGGGCTTGGGCCTTTGGGTTTTGGGACTTTGCAGTTTTGGGGGTTCGGGCTTTCGGGTTTTGCGGTTCGGGGGTTAGGATTTAGCATCCTGGTAGGGTTTGCAGGGTGGTGGTGGGGGGGGGAAGGGGGGCGTCGGGCGTCGCTGGCCTCGCTGTCTCTAGGGTTTAGGGTTTAGGTCCCTCTTGGCCGTAAACAGGTCCCTGGAGTTGTTGAGCTGTCCTTGCCGTTGGCCTCTTGACGGCAGTGGCGATTTTTCTGTTTGCCTACCCTCGATTCTGATTGTAAGCACGAGATTGCGAGTTGTTCGGCAAGGTACTACTCGTGACGTTTCAACCTAGCATGCCTCGTAGGCATATCACGAGCCCCTCAACGTTGAACTCCAAGGAAAGCTCTGTAAAACACAACATCCAGCCCCAAGTCGTAGTCACTGCAGCCTCGCTCTGCGCAGAGGACGCTTCCGGTGCTCTTCACCTATTGGCGCGTCATGTGCCGTGGATGCCAACATCTGTCGAGCAAAAGTGTGAAACTACGCAAAACATGCTTCAACCCTAACCCTTGATCCTAGACCATAAGCCAAACCTTATAAGCTTGTAGATAGAAGAGAGATTTGGCGAGTCTCCGTCGACCTCCGTACCTTCATGAGATGCCCGGACCTGCAATCTAGTAACATAGAGGCTTTCCACCCTCTTCCACAGGATCATTTTGAAATCCCTCGCGCTGGTTTGGGTTTAATTAAAATGTGTGACCTGAACTTAAAAAAAATCTGGGTCTGTATTATAGGTTTCTTTATATGAGCCCTAATTTTAGGGATATAGAGCCACGGTTTCTGAGCGATTTGGGGTTTGGGGTTTAGGGTTGAAGGTTTAGGGTTTCGGGTTTAGGGTTTAGGGGGTTCCTGCATTAGGGTTTTGGGGTTTAGGGGCCCCCCCACGGAGTAGAGAATTAAGAGTATGAGAAATCCTTGACAGACGGATGACCCATTCCAGTGCAAATTTCAAACAAAAAGGACCTTATGTAGGACCATGCGTTGTTCTTCGAGTTCACTGTACACACTACACACCAAAACTGTGAATCCCCTAAACATTGAACCCCTAACTCGTAAACACCCTCAACCGACACCCTCTAAACCCTAAGCCCCAAACTCGACAACCCGCCACCCTAAACACTAAGACCCTAAACCCTAAACACTAAAACCAAAGCTGAATGACAGATTGAGGTTCTTCTTTTGGTTCGGCGGCCGCTACGAGGAGGTCGGGTTTTGGAGTTTGGGATCAGTTTCTCGTTGTTTTGGGCTTAGGGCTTCGAGGGTTTAGGGCTTTGTCGGTCGGTTTTTTGGGTTTAGGGCTTCCGCTGATGGGTTTTTTAGGGTTGGGGCTTTGTTGGGCGTTTTTTAGGAGTTTAGGGTGCAGAGTTTTGGTGCTACGTGTATCTCGACCTGCCAAAGCACATGGCTTCCTTGACTCAAGTCAGACGACTCGGATGGCAAGCGCATCTAAGCGCTCCTTGCTGCGGACCTGAAGCCAACAGCCCTTAAAACCCAAACAAGAAGAGGGTAGGGTTCAGGGTTTTAAGCCCTATAAGCCCTAAACCCAAAAGCCGTAGACCTTGAAGCCCAAGCCCCAGAAGCCCTAAACCCAGGATCCCCAGAAAGAAAACCCCTACTCACGTTTAGGGTTTAAGGCTTCGGGTTTAGGGCTTCGGGTTTGGGGTTTAGAGCTTAGGGTTTAGGGCTTAGGGTTTAGGGTTTAGTGCTCAGGACCCTCCACCCTTGCTCGGAAACCTCGAAAAACACTGCGGCAACACCTAAAGCCGCTTCTCGAACCCGCTTCGACCTGCGCTAGATCCCCGAAGCCTGACAGAAATGTGTGTTTAACCTTTTCGAAAGCCCTTGTAAACCCTTCACAAGAGCCTTATAGGGGGGGCTTTGCCTTAACTGCATCTTTCAAAGTCTCATGCAGCCCTTGTACTATCAATCCTAATCACGGGAGCCTCTTGGAAGGGATTTTACCCTACATCTCTTCCTACCCATAGGCTCAATAGTAGTTCCTTTTTATGGTTTATATATAGAATCCTATGAGGAAATCCCAAAAAGGAACTACTTCGGGGCCTATGGGTAGTCTAGGAGCAGGAGGTTCGCGTCTGTACATCGCGCACCATCCAACCCTCAAATCGCTGCCCTGTCACGAGCAACAGGAAGGCACTTTGTGAAGCGGCTCAGGTACATTGCCTCATTCTACTTCTGCAGTTACACGATGACGTCTGTGGGGTATGGCGACTTCGGGCCAAGGAATATTCTGGAGAGAGTTGTCTGCACCGTCATTGTCATGGTCTCTGGCTTGCTGTGGGCCTACGTCCTGGGACAGGTTTGCGCTATCGTGGCAGACATAAATGCCGAGAGCCAGGGTTTCAAGCAGAAGATGCACCATCTGAACCAAATGATGCACACCCAATCCATCCCGCAAGAGCTGCAGCGCCGCGTTCGGAGCTTCTTCCTGCACAACAGGACGGCAGATAGATCCATTGCAAGCTTTTAAAGATTCTCACTTCCTTTTCCCCTCTCTCTTGTTGCGTAGGACCCTCCAAACTCCCCTAACTTACCCTCAAGACCGTAACCCCTCAGTATGCCCGATCTTGCAGGAATCAGGCGCTCTTCGTCACGCAGCAGCAGCTCCTGGAAAACATGAGTCCACAGTTGCAGGCGGGAGCTGAATGAAGGTGGCTTTCATCTTCAAAGTCTCAGAAGATGAGGGCCCCTGTTCCAACCAATGCCCTTTTGTGATGGATCGTCGGCTTGTTCTGGGCTTCCACCAGAGAAAAGTTCAAGCGTGTTTAGGCCCAGTGTTCAGTAGGTTCCCTGTCGAAAGGTCTTAAAGCTGAGGGAACCTATGCAAACAATGTATTCCCCATGTCTTCTTCCAGACTCCAAAAGTTGGATGCAGGCAGAAGTCTGCACCGCTCTGACATTACCCTGGCTGGAGAAGGCAAGAAGACACAAATCACTGCTTTCAGCTATCTCAATCGCCCCATGCGTAGAGTTAGAACCTCCGTTGTAGCTCGATTTCCTTTCTTGTTAGCCAAGGTCATTTATCGGGATCCGGAATCCTTTAGCCAACGACTAGTTAACAAAAAGGGAAGCACTGGAGAGTATAGGTGGCGCTTGCATGCGGCAGGAGCTTGGGATTTCAGGTCGACCAGGGTAACCGGGATCATGCAAACCCAACAGAGCCTAGACGCCTGAGTAGGCAAGAATTGGGCCCCAGGCAATCGGTTATGTCATATGTGTCATATGTGCCTCAAGCAATGTCGTAGCCTGAAGAGGCATGGGGATTGAACATGCACCACCTAGGAACCTAGGATCCAATCAGGCCCTGTTGAACATTTAGGATCCACAAATAGGCCATTCGCCTTAACCCTAAACCCTAGTTGAACATTTAGGATCCACAAGTAGGGCCCTAAAACCCTAAACCCTAACGAGCTGAAGAACTCCATGATCTCATCCAAAAACGCCTCCCCGTCGTATTTTCGTGTGTTGAGGCTTATTGAGTCTCATAACGTGAGGGTTTAGGGTTCCTGGGTTAGGTTTTGGGGTTGTTCAGTAGACAGGGGTACCTGCAACACGTTCTGGATCTGTGGTTTAGGTGTCTACAGATGGAGTCGTCAGGCCTTCTTATTCACGGTCATGTGCTTTTCTGGTTTGGTAATGCATTCAGCAATGGCTTTCACAATGCTTGGTCTCATTTCCACAGCATTTGCTCCATAGTTTTCTTGTGTGATGCAGTTCCTGGTATGTGGCACGAGCGCTTGAAACGACTGGCATGAGTTCCAGGGGTTGCGAGGGTTCGTCTCTGCTTGGGCTCACTTTCTGCCCAGAGGGCTAAAAAAAAGGCTTTGGGGTTTGTGGTTTATGTGTCAAGGCTTGAACGGTGTGGGGTTTCCACGATTTCAAACCTTACATAACCTTACCTTCACTTGGCCGCAGGTGACCTTCTTCGGGCAGTTCATGCGCTTGATCCAAACCTTGGAGACCCGTGGAGTCTAGGCTGCGTTGGCTTTGAGTTCGGCTTCAGAGTTCTGGGGGGGGGGGGTGTAGGGTTTTAGGGTTCCTTTNNTTTAAAGGGTTTAGGGCTTTAGGGTCTTAGGGTTTAGGGTTTTTAGGGGGGGGGGGTAGGGTTTTGGGGGGGTTGGGGAATTAGGGCTCCAGTGGGCTGAGCTGTGTCAGGGGCACTTGCTTCGGATTAGTGCTGTCGACTGCCTTGGGCGATTCACATAATAATGCGACACACCAGCAATCTTCCTGCGCGGCGAACCTCGCAAGTAGAACCCTCAGAGAGAACATGCCCCAACCTCCCAGGTGCCTACTAAAAAGGGCCCTAGGGGCTCTAGTACCCTATATGGTAGGTACCTGGGGGTTAGGGATGCTTTGGAGGAGTCCACACAATGCGCTACCGCGCCTGCATCGCGGATATCTCTCGACAGCTCTTGCCCGTGGCTTTCGCGCAGCAGGAGCCTGGCTTAGGCTTAAGCACTCCTTCTCGTAGACATCTGAACATCGTGGGATGCAACTGCCGCAGTCCTATGCGCTGCGAATCAAACAGTTTTACTATGCAGACACTCCCGCTGCCATCCAGAGACGATGCCTCTCATGTTGGAGTCCCTGTGCAGGGGTGGGGACCAGGATGCTGTATACCCAATACTGCTTTGGAGTTGCTTTTGATAAGAAAAGCATAAGATATCCCAAAACGCTATTGGCACTCCAGGAAGCTGCAGCTCTTGTATTCCCCAAGTGCCCCTAGTGGGATGCAAAGACTGGACAGATGAGGTCGTGAGTTTCTCTGAGAGCCTATGACAGCTTATGACCCCCATGATTTCTATCTGCAACTTCCCCAAAGGAACCTTCCTCTGTCATAAAGCCGTCAGACCAAAGCTTTCTCTGTGCTACCCGCAGGAGAGTTTCGATAACGTGCAGGAGCTGGGACAGTGCTCGGAATTGAGTTCTTCAGGATGTCGATATGGATCCCTTACAGATCTATCTGGAGCACCCGTACTAAGAATAGCATCTAAACCTTGCTCGTGTGAACCAGCAGGCTGAGTAGAGGATACGAGTGGAGTGATCGGGCCCCCTGCACAACTCAGTACTGTCATAGCTCACAGCTCAAACTCTAGAGCCCGGGAGTTTGGCGAAAGCCCTAAGAACTCTCTCAACCCGATCCTAAACCCCGCAAAGGAATCCTGATGATAGTAAGCCCTTAAGGAACCCTTACAGCAATGCTGAAAGACGCCCTTAGTCAGCAGGAGCTTTTCATCCTTTCGAAGGGCTTGGTCGCCCTGAACAGCAGCTGAATCTGCAAGATAATTTCGGGGCCTTCGGAAAAATTGCTAGTACTGGTCCCTTCTAAGCAAATTGGAGTATAATGCGGCCTGCAGCGGCAGTGTGAGCCTCAAGGCCCGACGATGCAAATAATCTCAACCAGTAGGGTTGCTTGGTCAAGTTGACTGTCCGGCCTTTTTTTCTCTCTTTCGGTTGGGCTTCCGAATAGGCTTAAACCGAGCCCCGCAGAAGCATCTTCTGTAACTTCGAAAAGGAGGGACCAAGTTCAGAGTGCAGGGGTTTACGGATAATTAGGGGCCTAGGTTTACGCAGGAACATGGCCAGTGATGATGGGCATCAAAGCGTCAACAAGAAACATGTCAAAACAGGACTAGCGCTGGCCTGATTGTCTTATCCTTGAGGTCATACCACACCCGTAGCAATGCAAGCAAATTTGGCAAACGCGGACCCGGCAGGAGTGCTAGCAACCTGCATGAAATGGCAGCCAACCTTCCACAATAGTAACTGGAGGGGCAATATCACATCATGCCCACATCATGTCGCTCCAAAGTTCGCATCGTCCGCACAAACCTCGAAGGTGAAGGGTGCGCTTGGAGGTTCAGGAGTCATCTTGCGAAGCCGGAAGAGCATTGAGCCTATAACGTCTGATTCGTTCGGTGGCTGAGAAACCTTGAAACTCCAAAACCGCCCGACATGGTGAAGTCTCATCAAAAAAAGCCCTACTGTATTCTCTGGAATCCCTGTTGACAAACCCCTGCAATCTCTGTTAAAGAGCCGCCGGCAACTTCCTGAGAATGGACAGCTCAAGCCATCACCAAGTCCGTCCCAAAGTCCTACTATTCTAAGGCCTTAAGGCTTTGAAAAGGGTATCTTAGGGTTTATCGGGTCTTGTCTATTTTCCCATCTCCCCTGTAGCTACGACTGCTAGAGAGCCTCGCTACGAGCCCGAACCATGGAAGCGATGGGACCAGTCCAACCTCTCAAGTCTTTTTCTGCCAAGTCAAGGACAGCTGTGTACTCCCGTAGTAGGCATCAGCTATGTCTGCATAGAATCGGACTCATGGCTCACGTTCGCTGGCTTATCTGGCTTGGTGCTTCAGCTGCGGAAAATGTGCCCGAGCATCCCATGCCTTCCGACTTTCGTCCCTCTCGTCCGGACCTTTTACTCCCGAACTACGACTGCCGTGACACCTTAGAGCGTGATCCCGAGAATCTGTTGACTTCATGGACGGAGACGCAGGCAGTGTATCTGATCACTGGGTCGCCCCGAGCTTCGGGCCCTGGAGAAGCGGAAGAAGATGATGCGATCTGGTTCAACTATGTCACTGCTTTTCAGGAGCATATTCACCAGGACTTGGAAGCAGACTGTCCTTTTGCATTCTTTGTCTTGAAACTCTGCCTTTGGTTCTCTTGCCGGCTTCTTCTGGAGCACCATGAAGCCTGTGCAGCTCATGGAGCATCTGCGCCAATGCTGGGAAGAGATCTGCTTGCTGCAGGCTATTACGGGCTGAGGAACTGGGAAACCCTCGGCGTTTTCCTCAACTCCAGGTGGGCGCGGCCTTTCTGCAAATGGGTACATGGAGCTCTTGCATTGGCTCCGAAGTTGGGGCTGGTTTCAGAGGACCTCGTTACAATCTCCAGCTGTCCTGTGCCACGGAGTGGCGAGTGGCTCTCTGACTGGAACTGGCAGGAGCACCTGCACCTGCTCTTGTCGGATTCAGTCGAGGCAGCAGCCTTGACCATGAACCCAAGCTCTGTCATGAACTGGGAGGTAAAGGTCACGGAGTGCCCTTTGGGACTGCTAAACATCCTACTCCATCAGATCTTGCTTTGCATGACTGGAATTTCCGAGATGGTACCCTACCTGTCGGAGCAGCTGACCTTGCTGCTCACCTTGGTCGAAACCGAACTCCGGGAAGCAGGCATCGAAGTCCTCCCGGTGCTGATGGCCACCCGTTGGCCCATGTTGAGGATGCTGACACACGTGGCGGTGAACGTGCAACGTAGGAATGTCACCATCGATCATGTGCCTGGAGGGGTTATATATCAATGTACCCTATGCGTTCTCTTGGTTTTTTCCCTGTATCCGCGTAGAAAAGTATGTTCCCCAAAAGAAAGGACCACCTAGGTGCTGGTGCCGCACTACCAGACGAAGCCCTACGTCCTGGATTTTCATCCCCACGAGCTTCTGTATCCGGAGGCAGACTCAACCCTCAACCTTATGACCCCTATCAGAAAGCCTTATATAAAAGAATGAAGCATAAGAAACCCTATAGAGTCTATGGAGAGCCCCCAAGAAGACCCGAGTGACAAGCGCTTTAATCCCTTGTGAGTAAATGCCATGAGCCATATCATCCCTGTGATAGGCCCCATAAGCCCAAAAAGAAGACACCCTAAAAAATCCCGGTCTTACACCCAACACTTAGCCCCATAACCCAAAAGAAGACACCCTACAAGTCCCGATCTTACACCCAACACTTCGCCTTTTCAATGAACCCTAGAATCCCTCAACCCCAAAGAGGCCGAACGACTACAACTCCCCGCGGGTCGCTCGAGCCAGAGCCTCCGATTTCGACGCCATGGCTTGGGGGTAAGCAAAGTCTACCGAAGGACCTTACAGTTCTTGGAATCGACTCTTTCGTTAGAGCCAAGTGAGATGCAGCCGAAGAGCCCGATTATTTTCACCATGATCTTCGGTGAAAGGCTGGCCAAATACTTGCCGAAGTGGCTGCTGCGTGTGGAAGCCTTCGGACACCTCTCAAAGACCCTGGTATTCTGCTTGGATTCTGCCAGCATGGAGGCCTGCCGCGCGGCGCACGCACATCAAGGATGCGTCCAGGGAAGCCTTCGGACCGCCTCCAACAAGTTCCACATGATGTCCGTGATCTTGAACTCAGGTTTCGATGTTCTGTACCTGGACTTCGACCTAGTCTTGTTGCAAGACCCTTTGCCGAGCATCCTGAGACACGCCGAGGAGGCCGAACTGTTGCTGACCCGAGATTTCGGCGGCGAGTGCATCAATATTGGGGTTGTCTACATGGCGTCGCACCCTAGCACCTCCTTGTTCGTGCAGGGGCTCATTCGTTGGCTTTGGAACCACCCGTACGAGTTTTGCCAGAAAGCATTTGCTGGCATGATGGGCCTGGAGGACGTCACTTGGAACGACCAATATGGAGATCCGGTGCGCTCCGTTCCGCGATGGGGCTTTCTGGACTCCGCAAACAGCTTTGCAACCAGCACAGTTTACGATGCAAGCTTGCAGGGCTGGACAGGAGACCTGCAGAAGATCCTCATCTACCACTTTCTGGATGGGCTTGGCGCTGTGGATCCGGAACTGGCGGTTACCGGCGAGTATACAGACTTGTTCACTCTGTTTTACCAGAACCCTTTGCTGAATCTTGGGGATACCCAAACGCCGCTCTACGAGCAAGATGCAAGCGTCCGGAAGCAACTCTTATTTACCCGACAACCGACACCTCCGTCACAACTGCAGGCCTGCGGCCACTACGAAACCTCTGCCTACCCAGCCTGGAAAAAGCGCCAGCGCGAGAAGCTCCAGACACGGCTGGACATCCGACCCGTCCAGCTGCATTGACCCACGAGCGACAAAAACATCAGGGCGTTGCACGGCTCCGGAGGGCCTTTTTTTGTCTCATTTTGTGGACATGATTTTGCAGCGACCTCTCGACATCCTAAGCCTAGCCAGAGCCTAGAGAGACCCGACAGTCCGAGGCAGGGTGGAAGGCGGCGGAGCAGTCTGGGGCGAAGATTTCGTCCTCTCGGATACGTCTTTGATAAGACCCGTGGCAGGCTCGACGGTCGCAGGAGCTGCTGAGTTGACCGCGGCTTGGGATTCTGGGATTTATTACTCTAGCAGGGTTTGTAGGCTGGAGGAGGTCGTGGGCTGCGGAACTTTGGGCCACAGTCTTCAACATGTTCAATGCCACAGCGGGTTAGCAGGTAGTCGGGAATCTGCTCGCTAACATGTAGATCTCTTCCGGAAAGGGAAGTTGGAAAAAGCTTGCCCTGAACATAAGACAGTCATTGCTCCATATATGGATGAGGTTCGGGTCCCGCTTAGGGTCCTCTTTGTGAAGGCGCCGTGCTATTTTGGAGGCCTCAAAAGGGAGCCTAACTTTGCGAACTACCCATGAATTCCGATGTCACCAGCTCTAGCTCTCCACCCCTACTCCGGCGCCACATGTGTTCGGTTGCAGCCTTGATCCAATCATGAAGAGTGTCGCTATTACAACTTGCCCCAGGAAGGTGCCGGTAAGGCTCCGACTTCTGCCACGTATTTCCTAGTGACTCGTGGTTGTTCTTGTTTGTCTTCAAGAGCCTTCTACTTAACGCTTATCCTCTAAGTGTGCGTCAATGTTCGTTTCTGACCTTAAACAAAAAAACCCTCAACCCTAATGGCCTCAGAGCGACGAGAGATCGGCTCACCGGAGGCTATGCTCTGACGTACATCGAGGTGTTGATGCTCACACGTGAGCGTTTTATGGACGTCATCGAGCGACGGAAGCTCGCAAGCAAAGCTTGTGCTCCGTTCCATTCAGGCGTAGATTTAGAGAAGTACGTTGGAACCTCACCCAGAAACCCACCCGACGGCACCTCGACACGTGCAAGGAAGCTCACATGCCCTCAGCTCTCGATGATCGTGCGTCGCTACTGCGTGCGTGTGGCCGTGCCTTGGGCTGCTGGTGCACAGGGCTTGGAGGTGTTTGCCGGGCTTGTGAAGTGAGATGGTGAGAGATCAGGGTTTAAAGAGCTGGAATAGGGTGTCCGAAAGCAGTGCATGGCTTTTCGGACTGTTTTCCAACAATCTTTGTCCAGCACCGGGTCCCAGCGGCGGATGCCAGCATCCGCATGCCGACATAGGGAGGCACAGAGAGAGAGTCTTTGTCTGGAGCGTTGTGCCATTGTCGGGCTTGCCGATAAGATCTTTTCGATCTTTTCGTACTGTCGCCAGAGCAGCGTTTATGGATCTCCCTGGCGAATCAAAGCCCGTAACCTCGATGAACCCTCTTAACTCTCCATGATTACACAACAAGTATTATATACTTGTTTATGCTAATGCACTACCAATTGACCGAATAATTAGTTCTTACATAGGCGTGTACCATGCAGCATTTCTCACAATTTGCATCTTCAAGGTTCCTGCGGGCGGAAACTAAACTGGAAGCCTCAATCCCGGCCTCCCCGAATCCCTGAAGCCTCAAAGCAGGAAGCCCGAAAGCTCCCAAAAGTCAAATTCCCTCAAAGGCCCATGTAGCCATGTGGCATCTATTTTGCCCCCCCCTAAACCCTGAACCTTAAAACCACTCACCCCATTCAGTGATTCAGGCCGTAGCTCCTTCTCCATAGGGTTTAGGGTTCCTGGTCCGGGGTTTAGGGTTTTAGGTTCATGGACCATAAAATAAAAGGAATCCTGCCTGTTGAAGAACTTGTACAACCTGTACCAGGAAGCTACATATGGACCTTACAGGTTCCAATTGAAACTGCTAAACAGTCTATCTAATAGAGTTTATGATACATGGCTTAAGACTTACATGATACAGAACAGATGATATGAAACCTGTGGTATGTCTCATACATGATGTAAACGAAATACATGATATATATATATATATATATAGAGATGATATGTGTGTATATATATATAGCATAGACAGAGAGAGAAATAATATCACACATGTGTACATATATACATACATACATACACACATTATATATATATGTCAAAAACTCTAACAATTTAAGATATAACACATATTAGATAAGATATAGCCGATATAGCGCATCAGCTGTTAGGAAACATATGTCATGTACACTATACTCAGGTTTTCCGGGGGATCCTCCGGGAAGCACGAAGTCGCGCACGGGAGGGCAGTTTTGGGGTTTAGGGTTAGGGTGCAGGAGGTATTCATTGTAGTTCCTTTTCTGCCAAAAAGGAACTACAATGGAGACTGCAGCTAGGGTGTGGGAGGTTAAGGGGTTGAGGGAGTTAGGGCTTAACGGCTTTTGGGATTTCGGGTTGATGGGACTCAGGGTTGTAAGGGGCTTCGGGTTTTTGGGGGCCCAGATGCCACAATGACAAGAATCAAGGATCTCCCGAAAAGTTTCTGAAGCTCCCTTCAGAAGGTGCCCGTGCTCGCCGGGCTGAGGCTCGGAGCACTCTAGCGCGAGGGATGTGAACAAAGGACGTACCTTTGGCCTCAAGATTCAAGATTCAGCGATGCAGCCAAACATCATGAAACAAAGGTTTCAGGCTCTGTTGTTAAACTGTATAAATGCAAAGTTAAGAAGAGCTGAAGACAAAGACCACCATCGGAAGCCACGTGCTGATGAAATGTGTCTCTGTCTGTGTCTCTGTGTCTCTGTGTGTGTGTGTGTTTTTTGTTTTGGTTTTTGTGTGTGTGTGTGTTTCTTTGCGTGTCCCGTGCCGTGGGCTTTCTTGTGTGTCGGTCCTTTGGGACTTGGCGGCGGCCAGTCGAATCGCACGAATCTTCGCTTTTGTTCCAGGCTAAGGTGTCAGGCTCGGGCGTTGGTTCCGGATGATTTTGTGTCGAAATTGGTGGCAGGGACCGGCCGCCAAGGCTTACTTACATCCCCGGCCCTGGCTTTGCCATATGTTTATCCTTTTCTGGGAGTTGCACTGTCGCTTGGGGGCACAACGCCGCCATCCAAGGAAGCAGAAGCAGAATCTGAGACGGCTCGCTGCGACGGCTCAGCCTGCACAGGCTCCCTCCGTGCCCTGGACTGTTAGAGTTTCGTGCTTTTCTGCGATGCTGGTTTCGGTCCAGCATTCCATGGTTGCTAGGTTTCGGGACACATACATGCATCTGTGCATGCCTGTGTGCGTCTCCGTGTCTGTGCGGAGCTCTGCGCCATCATCACAACTGCTAATGCCACTCCTATACCTGTTCCGAATATTGTTGCTAATGCTGCAACGCTGCTGCTGCAGCTGGTGCTGATGCTGCTGCTACTGCAGCTGCTGCCGCTGCTGCTCCTAATTCTACTCCTAACCCCACTACTGCGACGACGACTACCAGTGCCACTGTCACCGCCACCGCCACCTACTACTCCTACTACTCCTACTACTACAACAACTACTACTACTACTACTACTACTTCTTCTTCTACTACTACTACTACTACGAC
>CAJNJA010006506.1:3401-16842 GCA_905231915.1 Symbiodinium necroappetens
ACATTATATTATATTATACTATACTATATATATTATGTTATATTGTATTCTATTATGTACATGTATATGTATGTACACATTAAGACGTATACTCGCATATACGTATGCAATGTTCACATGCATGACATGTACATGCCCATCAACCGATCGATCTATCCATCAATCTGTTAGTCTCTCTATCCATGTATCACTCCATCTTTTCTGCCTATCTATCTACCTATCGAGCTATCTTTTATCGGTCTAACGACCTATCCATCGATCTATCGATCTGTCGGTCTATCTATCTATTTGTCTGTACATCTATCTGTCTATCTCTCTTTCTATCTACGTTTTGTCGATCTACCTGTCTATCGATCGATCTATCGAACTATCGATCTCGCTCTCTTTGTCTGTGTGTCTGTCGGTCTGTCGGTCGATCCATCTGCAGATCTACCGATCTATCAATCGATCTATTCTTAGTTTGCTTCCCTATCTCTGCATCTATCCTCTAACTATGTACATACAGACACACGCACACATACACAAACAGACAGAGAGTACAACGCCCTAAGCCGGAAACTAGCCGCCTCCGGAGAAATAGGTTTCCTCCAAATGGGCACTTTTTGCAGGTCCCTTCGAAGTGGCCCAAGTTTAGAGTTTAAGGTTTTGGGCTTGGCGGAGAGATGTTTAGATTTTGGACGCCTGATGTGGACTTCAGTGGGTTAGCATTTTGAAGTCTGACTCGACTGCTGCCCTTCCACATGGTGCACATCGCAGTGAGGTCTAAGATATTTCGGTGCAAGAAGGCCCCGGGTTTAGGGTTTTGGGTGTGGGGTCTAGCGTTTAGGGTCTTGGATTTAGGCTTGGGGTTTGGGGTTTACTGTTTGAAGTTTGAAGTCGCTAAACCCTAAACCCTAAAACCCTAAACCGTGGGTTTAGGGGATCGAAGTACTACATTGGTTCCGAGCTTCGCTGACGCCGAGGAGTCTCCGAAGCCATCCCGCCGCGGATGTTTCAGAGGCGTAAATGACAAGCTCTGTGGGTGGCACGGAACCGCTGTACATGTGTATATATATATACATGCACGTATGTATGTACGCATGCACGCATGTATGTATGTATGTATGTATGTATGTATGTATGTATGTATGTATGTATTATATAACTGTTTATTCGTGTGACATTTACATATGTAGCTTACTTGTGTATTCATTTGTTCATTTATGTGTAGCTGAGTATGTAACCTTTGGTTAGTGTTGCCCGTGCCTCTTTACGCAGAGCTTAGGGTGTCACAGCCAAGTTCTACTTTGATCGCAGGGGACATCTAGTCCAGTGTAATTCTCGCATTTATCACCCCAAAAGCAAACTTGGCTACACCAGGGAAAAGACTTGGTGGAGCATGTGAATGCAGTGCTTGGCTTGCGGACTGGCCGGACCCCGAAGTAAAAATGATTGTGGATCGGCCGCATGTGGCGGTCTACATGGAGATCGAACCGTGCATGAGTGAGATTGCTAAGTCTCCAGACTCAGAGGTAGTGTTGCCTCTTGATACCTTGGAAGCTACGCATTCTTATTGCAAAGGAACTTGAAAACGATTGCACAGCAAACCCCATGATCCCCCTCATCTTCAAGAACCCAAATGGCAGGGGAGTTGATGTTTCATGCGCCCTTTGACACTTGCTCAGTCAATCTTCGGTTCTCGCCTGGTTTTGGGGTTCAGTGGTCCTCTATAGTCTGTACCCATGATTATCACCACAAGCTCAATGCTCCAAGAATAGTGCGATCTGTCCTCACCGTATGCCCCGAGATCCCAGCCCGTACACCCGAAACCCCAAACCCCAAACCCAGCGCTGCACCATGCCAATATCCTGTGGCTGATTGTCATGGCAGGACTCCTCCTGGGAGGGGCGGGCTATTGAAAGTCACTTCGAATGGTTTCTACGCTTCTTGTAAATGCTGGGTGCCAGTGGCATGTGCTTCCGGCTGGCAACCCGGAGCCACTTTCGCGGTCCCGATTTGTAGGAAGGAATCTTGGGACCCCATTGTAGAGAAACTGGGCACCTATATGTGCTTGACGTGCCCAGCGTCATCGTCCCCGATGCGTTAAAGCCGCAATGCAAGACGTCTGTGGAGGTTTAACGGTCATAGGGTTTAGGATTCCACGTGAAAGGCTTTGTGGCATGTTCGCACATCAACTATGGAGTGTGTCGTGGCTGCACCTGGCAGCTACAGTGTTGGTGCTCACGGTGTGGTGGTTGGCCGGTGCTGAAAGAATCGCCGATTGGAATAGCTGCGGTCAGCGTAATCATTTGTGATTGTCGTGCATGTGCACAGCAGTAGCCATGACGATTCACAAAGCACGACGAGTGTGAACGCCGCCGCCGCCGCCGTCGCCACCACCACCAACAACAACAACAACAACAGCAACAGCAACAGCAACCGCAACGACAACGACAACGACAACGACAACAGCAACAACAACAGCGACAGCAACAGCAAGAGGAAAAGGAGCAGCAACTGCAACAGCACAAGACCCAGAAGCAGCAGCAGCAGCAGTAGCAGCAGCAGCAGCAGTAGCAAAAGCAGCAACAAAAAAACAACAGCAAAACAGCAACAGCAACGACAACAGCAGCAGCAGCAGCAGCAGCCACGGCAGCAGCAGCAGCAGCAGCAGCAGCAGCAGCAACCACAACAACAACGACGACGACGACAACAACCACGACAACGACAACGACAACGGCAACGACAACAACAACCAACAACAACAACAACAACAACGAAAACAAAAACAAAAACAAAAAACAAAAACAAAACAAAAAACAACAACGACAACAACCACAACAACAACAACAGCAACAGCAACAGCAACAGCAACAACAACAACAACAACGACAACAACAACAGCAGCAGCGACGACAGCATCAACAACAAGAGCAACAGCGACAGCAACACTAGCAAGCAGCAGCAGCAGCAGCAGCAGCAGCAGCACCACCACCACCACCACCACCACCGCAACAACAACAACACCGCCATCGGGATCGTGATCGCGACCACGACCACGGCATACCACGACTACAGCCACGACAACCACAGCCACCATGCCGACGACGGCTATTACTACTGCTGACGCCACTGGACTTGGGTGTAGTGCCCCTGAAGATTTCAAGCATGAGCTCTGAACGTTAGAGGTTAGATGGAATTTCCGGAGATACTGTACTCCTCAACCAAGTTCAAAGAGTAATTTAAAACGGCATTGTGGCAGATCTGTATTTTCTGGGTTAAGGGATAGGGAGTGCGCAGCTTCGACGTGTTCGAGCTCCAACGTAACTGTGTTCCAGGCGCATACCCCAAACCCTGTAGTGCCCTGAACCGAATCCTAAACCCCAATGTCCTAAACTCTAAATCCTAATTCCTAAACCTTGATACCCAAAACCCCCAAGCCCTAAACCCCAAACCCTAAACCCTAGACCCTGAACCCCAAACCCCTAAACCCTAAACTCTAAGCCCTGCGCGCTTTTGCCGCGCTTCTGGAGGACCGGAGATTGACCAAGAAGACCCTTGGTGGCACATCTGGGATGTTTGTAACTTGATCTTCTGGCCCCCTTGGGAGACACTTCTTCAAGCGGTTCTCCGGGTGAACTTTAAACCCTAACCCCTAAACCCCTAAACCCCTAAACCCCTAAACCCTAAACCCCTAAACCCTAAACCCTAAACACTAAGTAAGGCTAGTTTAGGGTTTAGGGTTTAGGGCCTGAAGAAGTTCCCTTTGGGTTTTTTTGGAGATACCGGTTCCAGGGTTTGGTGATGCCGGGCGCAGGGCTTCTAGTTCATAGCTTTGCGCACCTCGAATCCTAAGCTTGAGCCCTATAGCCTTAAGCTTGTCCTTTTGCGGACCCTTAAACCCTAAACCCTGACACTCATAAACTGCGGCGCTTCCAGAGAACTTTGCGGACCCACTGAGCCTTCGACCACTATCCATCCGCAGCTCTCAGTCCCAACCCCTGAAAGTCAGCCTGAAAGCCCTGAAACAGGAAACCCTGGTCCTTAATCCTAAAACGTTCCTAACTGGGCTCCCCTCTCTGGGAGATATCGAACTTTTAGGGACGAGATCCCGCAGACAATCCTGAATCGAAAATCCCAAATCCCCCTAGTCGTAGCTGAGATTTCGGGTTTCGGGGTTCAGGGGTTAAGGGGGGTTAAGGTTTAGGGAGTGCTAGGGTTTAGCGTTTGGGGTTTAGGGTTGAGGGTTTCGGGACTCCGCAAAGCCAGGATCAGCCCTTGCGCCCGGACGAGCGCGCGGACTTCCTCAGCAAGTGCTCTTCGTCCGGCTGATTCTGGAAGCGGAAGGGTTTAGGGTTTAGGGTTTAGGGGTTTAGGGTTTAGGGGTTTAGGGTTTTGGGTTTAAGGGTTTAGGGGTTTAGGGGTTGAGGGTTTAGGGTTCAGGCTTACTATAAATTTCCTCAAAGACTGTCCTACTATGAAGGCACCTGTGCTCCCCAGTCCCCAAGGCCTGGAAAGGAGACCAGCGATTCACGAAGCCGTAGACTGAGCTACGGTTTAAGGGGCCATTTTCAGGAAGGGTTTAGGGTTTAGGGTTTAGGGGTTTAGGGTTTAGGGGCCAGTTTTTAGGCTGGTAAGTCCCACACAGCCCTATTTACCCCCTTTGTCCTTTTGATTTCTGGTTTCGCTGTCTGGTGTTACATAGGTGGTGGGGTGTTTGCATGCAGGCTGCTATGCGATTTGGATTCATGGGGTTCACCAGTATGCCCGTCGCCCTCCACCCCCCGAGCTCCCCTGCTTCGCAGAGTTCGAAAGCAATCCTCATTGGTTCTTGATTCTACTGTCTGAATTCCCTGCGAAAGACACCCATAAACGGTCCCCTCGAGTTCCTAATCCCTACGATCCCAAGCCTGAATATAGCCCCGAACCCCAAGTACAGGCTTCAACCCTACCTAAGGTCACAACCCCTGAACTCAGCAGTACACAAATGCGGTGACAATTGAGGTGTCCATCGAAGCCTGCAGCCCTTGGTCGCCGATCTGGGCCTGAGCGATGCCGAGCTACAGCGGTGCTGCTGCCTCGTTAGGATTCCGGACTCAGGGACCCTATATGAGAAACCCCGGCCTCTTTACCAGCCATGGCCTTATCCATCCAGGGCCGCCCTGGGATGCAAGAAACAAAAGACCCCAAGACACACCAGCTGCGTCTCCCAAGAAACACGAGTTCGAGAGCAAGGGCTGCTTGCCATAAACAGTGATGTGTCACATGTGTCCCAGGTTACAGCAGTTCGCTCGTCTGTATATTTTGATGACCGGGGTAATGGTCGTTTCTTTCCAGGAGAACTGTCGTTTCTTACCAAGGATACCTGAGTAACTTTCGTGTATAGCCAAAGATAACTGCTTCTGTTTACCAAGGATAACTCGCGTTTCTTATCAAGAGAACGAGCCGTGTAAATAGGTATGGTTAGTGACAGCCCTTATTGCTTGTCTGTAAGGAGTTGAATATGCATACACTGGATGCTTGTCATAATATTTGTGTATATATGCACCTAGATACATACATACATACACACGTACGCCCGCACGCACGCACACACATGCATACACACACACACATATATATATATAAGTGGGTGTGTAGGCATTTATGTCTATGTGTGTGTGTGTCTCTGTGTGCATGTGCGTGCATGTGCGTGGGCGTGTGGGTGTGGGTGTGACGTGTGGGTGTGACGTGTGGGTGTGTGGGTGCGTGTGCTGCAGTATATTGTAATATACCTGTGTGTGCTTAAGTACACCCTCGAAGTCCCCTGATTTCCCATCTCAGAAATGAGGCATCAAACATACGGGGTTCCTGTTTATGAAGGTTTGGGCTGTACTATGGATCCATCTTCTGGCGAAGGAAGACTGGGCATCCCAGGAAGCCGCACTTCAATTTCCACACTCCTCCAACAGGTCACTGCAAAGCCCGGAGCAGCCATCTCCGTAACCCTAAACACCCCAAAGCCAACCCCCCCCTCCCCCCCCCCAAAAGGCCTGAAGCCATGAACCCCTAGCCCTACGACCATGGGAGCCGTGTCCTACGCCGTGCCGAAGCCACTAATGCAAAAACCTCAGGCCTGCAAGGCTCAGCACTGTAAACCTTGCCCCCGACATCCTCAAACTTGTACAATCTCTATAGAGCCTTTAATCAGGACTGAGACGGTAATACGACCCGAAACTCTAGAACCCCAGAGCCTAGAGTCTAAAGCAGTGGTTCTCGGCACTCGCCAGGCTCGGAAAGGAGCACTTCAAGGCGGGGTGTGAGCTGGGGCACTTGTTGTTTCTGGGGCTCAGGAACTTAGGGGTTTCCAGGTGAGGGACGTGGTGTCGGTGTCAGAAACAATGTAGGATGTGAAGGAGGCCGCGGCTGTTGCTGCAACATCTGCAGGCTTTATTTACCTTTGCTGTGGTTGCTTTGCTTTTGTCTCTGGTGTTGTTGCTGCTGTTGTTGCTGCTCTTGAGCTGGTTGCCGCTTGAGTTGACGTGGTGTTCGGCTGTTGGTGCAAACTGTTGGTGGTCAACAGCTTGCATTGTTTGCACCGCGTTGTTCTCGCTATCAATACTGTTTGATAGTGTTTTTGTTCGGAGCAGTGGTGGCAAAGCACAAAGTGCGACCCTAGCCAAGGGGCACCAAACAGGCCTCATGCTAGACCCTGAACATCACGAAAGAACCTTAAACTCTAAACCCTGAACCCTACACCCTAAACCTTAAACCCCAACCCGTCATTTAAGGCCTGCCCAGCCTTCAAACCCCAAATCCAATCCTCAAGCTCTAAGTAGCCATAGGCTCCTAAGTAGTTCCTTTTTTGCGGCTTATATTTAGAATCCTATAAATCCTAATCCCAAAAAGGAACAACTAAGGAGCCTATGGGTATAGTCTACTATCCTTCTCCCCCTGCCCCGCCCTGACACTTGGGAGGACCAGGCCGCTTTTCTGCGGACGACGTTTCCCAAATTCTCATCCCTGGACCGGGGGAGATTGAGAGTTTAATATAGGGGCCTTAATAATTAGAATAGGGTTTGGGGGTATAACACCACTATAATTATAATAAGGAACCCCCAAACTTAATAATTAGAGTTGGGTTTGGGGATATAATACACTATAGTTATAATAAGGAGCCCCCAAAACCCTATTCTAATTGTTAAGGCCCCCACGTTAGATTTGTTCAGGTACTGCAGGCAGGGTAACCGTGCAAGGGCTACTAAAGGGTTCTGTACGGGATGACTCTAAAGGCTCCAGCTTAGGGCTCGATATACATGTTCTTCATCAGGGAAAGTGTCTGGGATGAGGCATCAAGTCTTTTGCATGGTGTTATGGCTTGAGGGTTTAGGATGTCGGGATTTGGTGCTTGGGTTGAGGGCTCGGAGGTTCAAGGTTTGGAGGGCGTCTGAAAGTTTTACATTTGGTGGTACACGGAACGACCAACGACGGACTGTCAGAGGCAGACAGAAACTTCGTTTGAGTTCACGCACGATGATGTATGCTTCGTCGCATGGTTTAAGGGTTGAAAATGTTACAGCAAGTACACGTCGGCAAAGCTAAGGAGGATCGATATGATCGATACCAGACATCCTAGACCCAGCAACCTGCGGCCGGCACCCTGGAAATCCACATCCTAAACCCCCGACCCCAAGCCCCCTAAGCTCTAAAGCTCTACAAACCTTATAACCTCTAAACCGCAAGCCCTAAACTCTAAAGCTCTACAAACCTCAGAGCCTCTAAACCCCAAGCCCTATAAGCCCTAAACCTCAAGCCCGCGAGGAACGCTTGAGGAGACGAGGCCGAGAGTGTGGCCTGGATGCGGGCACGGTGGCGGCATGGCAGGAGGCCGGGTTTAGGGTTTAGGGTTCAGGGTTCAGGGTTTAGGGTTTAGGGAGGGCTTTCGGGGATAAGGCTTTGGGGTGTGCTGGGGTTCTGAACCGTAAACCCTAAACTACCGCTTTTTTAGCGGGTTTTTCAGGGCTTTAGGGGTTTAATAACCCTCAACCCTAAACTACCGCTTTCAGTGGGTTTTTCAGGGCTTTAGGGGTTTAAGTTTTATAGGGGTTTTAACCTACCTTTGGTTAGTAGGGAATGGAAGAATGGTAGTAATGGTACTTATAATAGTTCCCATTCCTCCATTCCCTACTAACCAAAGGTAAGTTAAGGCCACAGGATCGGGGCTGAGGAGGGACTTGGGGCTTCTCAGCACGGCGCCTGCCCTAGCGCGTACCCCGCAGTGGTATGATAATATATATATATATACACACATACATGTGTATATATATATAGAGTAAGATAATATCTTATATGATAGTATATTCAATCATGTTGTAGTATCTTGTGCTATACTTAAAATGTAGTATGTTATAGTATATTCTAGTCGTTTTTGACAACACAAAGAACCCCTTATGAAGGTTTTATGCGTGCAGGGGAAGGTACGGTCACGCTGCGCGGTGGGTTTGTTCTAGGGCATTTGGGGGTTGTGGTTCAATCCAGGTTTTGGGCTTGGTGCTTGAGCTAAAGCTGTGGGGGCTAAGGATTCTCAGGCTCAAGTAACTAGAGGCCGGAGAAAGCCTCCGACGAACCCTTAGACCCTAAACCCTAAACCCTTAGACCCTAAACCCTTAGACCCCTAAACCCTAAACCCTTGGACCCTAAACCCTTAGACCCTAAACCCTAAACCCCCAAACCCCTAAACCCCTAAACCCCTAAACGCTAAACCCCTAAAGCCTTAGACCCCTAATTAAACCAAAGTGATTCGAACGAGGAGGCTGGTGAGGACAAGCTCTTCGAGGAAGAAGAGGACTTCGGCCGAAAACCATCCAAGTTTGCAATATGAAAGGTTTAGTTTAGGGTTTAGGGTTTAGGGCCCGGGGTGGGCGTGGGGATTTAAGTTGGTTTTTGATATAAACAAGTCTTGGGTTTAGAGTCGTTTAGAGCTTGGGAGCGTCGAATGTAGGAAGGGTTGCTTAGTAGCCACCCTGATTCTCATGCCACATATCCGCATGCTGTCTCAGCCCCGCCTTCCTGCTCTAGAGACACCAGCATCTTGCAGGGGCTTATAGGGTTTGGGGTTTAGGGTTTAGGGTTTGGGGTTTAGGGTTTAGGGTTTGGGGCCAGGTAGGATCCACATGATCATTTCAAGACTTCTCTGGGAAGATCGCAACCGACCGTACCCACGGTTTAGGGTTTAGGGTTTAGGCCAGGTAGTACTAGGATGCGCTTTAGTAGAGTCAAAGTAATCTAACAAGACGACGCATAGTAGCTGTACGGGCATGAGCATTAAGGCTATAGGGGACACCGGGATACTCAGCGCACCGCAGGACCCCTACTGGTGGCGAGAGTGTCCAGAATCGTTGTGCTTCGTTCTCTGGCAGGGAGGGAGAACTGTGGAGTTTGATCGCTAGTTGAACCTTGTAGCTAGCCATGACACACTATCGCGGCCATTAAAAATGTTGTGCGTCCTTCTTGGAAGCCTCATAGTGCCTCAATAAACAGCCCTCCCAGGGCCAGGGTACTCAAACCTGCGCCGGACTAAGCGACCTCTTTTCCCAGTCTCACGAAGCAGCGAGCAGTCTTGGAGGCACGGCTTCGTTTCGCTGCCTTTGGCTTCCCCCCACTGGTTCTTAATCCGGCGAGTAGCCTTTCGTTCTTTTCTCGTTGATTTCTGTTTCTCTCGGCATCTCATGCGGGAGGGATGCTACTGTTCGCACTACTTCTGCCATCTCCAGCTCCATGTTACAACCAGCGTTTATGTTGTTACCCCCTCGGTGATCAGGTCACTTGCTGCTAGTGTCATTAGCATTGCAATTCTACCTCCAATGGACCGCAGCTGAGGATTTATCCAGCACGGCGGAGGAGAATCTGACTGCTGGGGCTCCACCCACTTTGCAATGGTGCGTCTGGGGGAAGGGTGCATGACACGCTGCCAGGGTAGTTGTCTAAGAGGTGTTCATATCAGTTTCTCCCTGACTTCTGCACTGGCCTTTAGAGTGCTGGACTCTCTGTAGGTCATCATCGTCAAGAGTACACGTCGGGGCTACTAGTACAAGTAGTACAACAGTACTAGTACTAGTGGTACTAGGTGGACTAGTAGTACTAGAAGCACTAGTAGTACCTACTAGAAGTGCAGGTAGCAGTAGCAGTAGCAGTAGCACTAGCAGTAGCAGTAGCAGTAGCAGTAGTAAGTAAGTTAGTTAGTAAGTAAGTAAGTAAGTAAGTAAGCAAGCAAGCAAGCAAGCAAGTAAGTAAGCAAGCAAGCAAGCAAGCAAGTAAGTAAGTAAGTAAGTAAGTAAGCAAGTAAGCAAGTAAGTAAGTAAGTAGGTAAGTAAGTCAATGAGTGTGTGAGTACGTAAGTATGTAAGTCAGTAAGTAAGTCGTAGTGGTAGTGGTCGTGTTCCTGGAGTAGTCTTCGTCTTTCGTCGGTGTGGTGGTACTGCAACCAGTTACCAGTACCTGTACAAGCAATAGCACTATTACTGGCGCAAGGCAGTCGGAGTGGTACTGGTAGAACCATGAAATCAAAGCCGAGCCCCGTTGCTTGTTTCAAGAATGTCTCGACAATTATGCAAGGCTAGAGACCCTGGGGCCCTAGACCCAAAGAAGCTGATTCAATGGAGTGGTCGGTTTTTGGATAGATTTTTGTTGCTACAAACTTTATGTGCAGATGTCTGGGCTCTTTGGACTTTTCGTGACCAAGCGGCCGTGTCTTGCGCTAATGGTCAAGACCACTGGCTATTCAATGTCGCAGGTCGATGGTGGGAGTCAGAGCTATGTACTCGCCCACGATGCCCGGTTGACACAGCAACTGACTGCCTGACAGGTGGGATGCGGAGAAAGTTGCGGAGTCCGGTGCCTTCATCGCTATCACTAAGCCAGCTGGTATGACGCTCGACTGAAATGTATCTGTGGCGCACGAGATGGCAAAGATCCCAAAGGTGAGTTCGGAAATCTGCGAAACCCGTTTGATTTCGCTACAGGGAGGTCTACTGTTGAACTATGAGAAGCCCACCAGCTAAGCAGCATGAGCATCAGTCACAGCAGTCATGGTGGTAGTCGCAGTCGTGATGCTATTTCCTTAACATGAAACGACAGGCCCAATAGAATCTCGGAAGTAGTGCTAGTTGTGATTATTATTGTTCTTTCTGACTTTACAGTCACTGTGCGATGATTCTCCTGCGCGTGCTCCTGGCCTCGCTCTTGCTTCTTCTCCTGCTTGCCCTTGGGCCTGACTGCCCCAGTTCGATATGGGATTTGAAAGGCGGTGAATATCAAAGGGATTTCCCGGAAGGTGTTTGGTTCTTTTGTTTTTTACGTTTTCGCGGGGCAAACACAGAGCAGCACAGTTGTTATTAGTGATAGTAGTAGTCGTCGTCGTCGCAGTAGCAGCAGCAGTAGTAGCAGCAGCAGCAGCAGCAATCGTCGTCGTCGTACTACCAGCATCAGTGCTATTCACTGTTGCTGTTCTTGATTGTTGTTGATGATGGTGGTGGCGGTGGTGTTGTTGTGGTCGTAGTAGCTGCGGCAGCGGTAGTGCTAGCATTCACACATGGCAGAACTCAAGATGCAAAATCCAAGTGTTAAAGACACGCGCACGTGGGTAGTTCTCTAAATCAGGGTACCTTTTGGTGTCCTTTATATACGGGTCCCGTACTGTGGCCGAAAATGGGACCCTCATCCTAATGTAGAGAAGTATCGATTGGCACCAAGGTTTGTGGTCACCGATGAGCGCGGCTTGTGGGAGGAGTCGCCGACAAACTTCATCCATGTTGCGCACCGCAGGACTGGAATCCGATCGGTTGGTTTAGAGCGTCAGAGTAGGTCTGACCGTTGGGGGTTTGGGGTTTAGGCTGTCAAAATATATGTCAAGAATCTAGAGTCTTAGCTTTTTTGTTGTGGGAGGCTGGTGTTTAGAGCTTGTAGGACCGTGGGCTCTTTGTGTTGTTGGTTGCGTGTTGTCTTTCCGCTTGCTGGTGATCGATAGCAATCTCCCGACCTTACGACCTCATGGCCTCACCTCGCGGCCTTGTGGCCGTCATCATTCAGCGTAGTCGCCATCGTATTAACATCAGCAGGTGATGCGGTCAGGATCACGATCATTATCAGTATCATGCACGTTGACTGTGCCTTGGTCTTCATGGCTTGAATTACGAACGTCTTTGTGCTGTTAATTGTCTCTTTGGTCCTTTCACCTGGGGTGTTCGCCAAACTCGTAGGCTTTGTTCCTAAGTGCAGCTTGTTCTTGCGCGGCGTAGCTTTCTTTTTGAAGAGCGTGTCTCTCTTGTCGTTACGTGTCGCTTGTTTGCCGACGCCGGGCTCAGCCCGATCAACCGCCATCGTGCGACGAGGGACGTGGGATCAAACGTCATCGTCGAACGACTTCAGCTGCCATCGCCTGCAAACTGAGTTGGTCTAAGACTAGAAGGAAGTGTGCTATCGCCCATCATATAATCAAGGGCCGGGTTTAGGCTTCTCCTCGCGGCCTCGCTCATTGTCTTGTTTTTCTGCAGACTCCGAGGCTTTCTCTCCCCTGAACCGCCCGAACCCTCCAACCCTCATGTCCGAAGAATCCAGACGCCTAGACCCCAACCTAAAGCCCTAAAAAAGCTAAAACCCTGACCTTAAGCCCCGAACCTCGACATGAGTCACGCAAGGATAGACATGCCCACGAAGCTGGAGCCTCGCCAACGTGGGATCTGTCATCGCCTGGACAGCCACACCAGCGGTGTACAGATTTTCGGAGCCTCGGGCTTTTAGGGTTTAGGGTTTAGGGTTTAGGCTGCATAGCACATAGACTGGGAAACGTGGTTTTTGAGGTTTTGGGAGAGTGAGGGTTTACTGTAGGGTTTATGGGGGATCGTATGACGAGTATCGGTGTTGTCATTTACAACCATGAGCACGAAACTGTGCTGATGTTCAAGCAGCTTTTGCTCAAGGGCTGTTGTTTTGTTATTGTTATTCTTCTGCTCCTGCATATCGTTAGCCATGTGTTGCAGGTCCGCGGCTATGCAAGGTGTGGAGGGTGTCTGCAGCGCGAAGCCTTAGTCCAGCAGCCCCGAAACTTTGAGCATTAAAACGACTAAACCCTTGATGTTTAAGCTGTACCCTCGGACTCCTGGGAGGTAAGAGTTGGGTTGATCAAACTTTAGTAGACATTGATCGCACCTGGGGGCCCCCGTGTCCCCAGGCCCGAACCCTAATCCCCAAAGCCTCTTGCGATCGTTCATTTGACCTGATACATTTAAGACCACAAAGAGGTCTTACGTTCAACTAGCGGCCCTTGCGGCATGCCTTGGCAATAGCTCTTGACATCTTTCGACAACCTGGCCGTGCTGCATATGTTGCGCTAGCTTTTTTTTTTGGAAACCCCAATCCTGATACCCCTAAACTCCTAAACCCCTAGATCGTAGCCTAAACCCCTGGACCCTAAACCCCTAGACCC
>CAJNJA010006507.1:0-16842 GCA_905231915.1 Symbiodinium necroappetens
GAGTTCGAGTTTAGGGTTGAAGGTTGAGGGTTTAGGGTTTAGGGTTGAGGGTTGAGGGTTGAAGGTTGAAGGTTGAGGGTTTAGGGTTTAGGGTTTAGGGTTGAGGGTTGAGGGTTGAGGGTTTAGGGTTGAAGGTTTAGGGTTTAGGGTTGAGGGTTTAGGGTTTAGGGTTTAGGTTTTAGGGCTTAGGGTTTAGGGTTTGGGATTTAAGGGCTCTGCTTTTTTGGGGTTTACGGGCTGCACGGGCTTAGGAGTTTAGGGTTCAGGGAATTATGTAAGGTCTTTAAAGCTTTAGGGGTTCAGGGTTTGGGGACTTAAATTTTGGGTTTTGGGGTTGCGAGAAACCTTGAAATGTTCAGGGGAGGTTCAGGGTCGGATGTTGGGTACAGGACAGTTGAAGCAGGCTTAAGCTGCAAGCGCTTATGGGGTTAGGGTGTCGCATATTAGGTTTAGGTTCATTGGAGAGGGTTGAAGATGAACCCTAAACCCTAAACCCTAAACCCCAAACCCTAAACCCCAAACCCCAAACCCTAAACGCTTACTTCAGAAGTTGCGGCTTCGGGGGTTGTCGTTTCGGGCTCCTGGGACTGATTTCCTATACCGGGGGGCACTGCAGGAAAAATTTTTACTTCGGCTTCCCCCCTGGGGGTCCGAAGGACCAAATAATGATCATGTACTTGGGCTACGGATAGTAGTGTTGTAGGTTAGTAATTCAGAAGAGTATATGATTATTAGGTACTTGGACCCTTAGGGTTAGGGTAACACCCTAAACCCTAAACCCCTAACTCCCTAAACCGGAACAGCACAGATTGTGGAGACTCCGCTGTGGGCCTTACTTATAAAAGCTGCTTTTGATTCCTCGTATCCCCAGAATTCCGCCCCCAAAACCAAACCTCACAAGTAGGACCTAAACCCTGAACCCTAAACCCCAAACCCCAACCCTAAACCCTAAACCCTAAATCCTAAACCCTTAAGCCTTAAGCCTAAACTGTAAGGATTTCCTGTGAAGAACACAGCGTGGGGATCCAGGGAGGCTTTAAAAACATGTTCACAAAATGAACTGCAGCTCTTTAGGGCCTTTAGGGTTTAGGGCCTTTAGGGTTTAGGGTTTAGGATTTAGGGTTTAGGGTTTAGGGTAGGAACTGTCTACAACAAAGCCCGATAACCCGAAACTCTACTACCCATTGGCCCCTAACTAGTTCCTTACTAGGAGTACCTTATAGGATTCTAAATATAAACCATAAAAAGGAACTACTTAGGAGCCTATGGGTACTTACTGCCTTCCAAGAAGCACCTCATTCCTTGGCGGGCCGGTGGTTTGGTGGTTGAGCACCCGACGAGCCCCGTAACTCACACGGCAACTTACTACGTTTTGGGCGCTAAGCGTATTTCCTTATAGGGTTTTGCAGCCTAAAACCCTATAAACCCTATAAAAACTCTAAACCCCAAACCCTAAGCCCTAAACCCTAAGCCCTAAACCCTAAGGGGTTTTTAAGGGGTTCGGGCCGGAATGAGCTTTAGGGCGCAAGGTTGGGGTTTAAGGGGCGCTCTTCGGCGCAGGGGCGGGTGCCTTTCAGGCCGGCGACCTCATATTTTAGGGTTTAGGGTTCCGGGGCTTAGGGCTTAGAAGGGTTTATAGGGTTTAGGGTTTGTGCTGCATGGAAGTAAAGCAGCTTGAACCCTAAACCCTAAACTCTAAACTCTAAACCCTAAACCCCAGATCAGATTCAGAAGTAGCTGGGATAAAGGCTAACCGGTTACCCGAGCAGTGTACCTTTGCAACAGTGACTGGACGATTAACCTTTGAAGTTAAAAACATTTACCCCGATGCTCTGGGCAACTACTGTGGAACATGGTACCGACTCAATTGCCAGGCGAGGTTAGGGCACATCTATGCTCTTTCTTGCGCGATGTTCTACTGTGCACATTCGAGGGCTTCTCTGAGTCACCGGTGAACAAAACGGGATCCGATCACGGGGCCTTAGTTACTAGTTCAGGGTGTAGTTAGGGGTTTGGGGTTCAGGGTTCCAGCGGGTGTGATAAGGCTTATGTGAGTTCTCACAGGGGCTCAATTGCCTTTCTATTTGGGTAGCTCTCTAAATTAGGGTCCCTTTTTAGATCGCCAATATTATAGTAGGGCACCCTGATTTAGACAACTACCCTTATAGTACCCTTCTAGTACCCTTATAGAAGCCCTAGAGAAACTCTTATAAGATCCTGACAAGGGGACCCCAACTTAGAGAACTGCCTATTTACGGTCCAGAAACCCTAAACCCTAAACCCTGACTCCCTAAACCCTAAGCCCTAAACCCTAAACTCTAAGCCCTAAACCCTAAACCCAAAACTCCCTAAACCCTAAACCCAAAACTCCCTAAACCCTAAACCCTAAACAGGGCCTAGGGTTGAAGTTGTTCGAGTCCTTGGGAGCTCGGAGCTTCCGACCCTGCCTCTGGATCCAAACCGAACCGGCTTGGGGGTTAGGGTTTTTCGGATTTTTAGGGGTTTTAGGATTTTTCGAGTTTTTAGGGTTTTAGGATTTTTCGGGTTTTTAGGGTTCAGCGTTTAGGGTTTAGGGTTAAGGGTTAGGGTCCAGGGTTTAGAGTTTAGGGTTTAGGGTTAGGGTTGGGGTTTAGGGTTTAGGGACTTAATTGGGAGTTTCCGAAAATAAGGGGTAGCCTACTTGGGGTCCTTAATATAAGGATCCTACTATTTAGGGTACTATGTTAGGATCGCTTATCTTCGGAAACCCCAATTGGTTTGGGGTTTAGGGTTTAGGGTTGTATCTCCTTGAGGGTTTGGGGTTTAGGGTCATAATACAAACCTCTCATGGTGTGTGGCCAGGGGCTTACCATGAAGGCTTGCCTAGAGTAAGCAATGCACCATGCAAGCAACGATGAGACCCTAAAAGCACCAGATTACTTCCCCTCTCTTTGGGGGCATAGGCCGCCTGAGATAGAGTGTAGTCTACAAGCCTTAAAAGTTATTCAGGCTGTGCCCTATACACTCAGTATATATGTATATACATATATATATATATGCATATGCAGCACGAGAAAACCTTACTCTTATTCTCAAAGCCTATATACTCCGTGTTCGGCTTGGGGTGCCTGGCTCTACAGCAGTTGAGCCATGTCCCTGGACCCTAAACCCTCAGTTAGGAGGAGCCAAGCGTCTGCAAAGGCATGCATGGCGTCGACTGTGTTCGATTCATGTCTACTACTTAGGCAGGGCAAGCAAAGCACAATGGACAAAAGGTGAAAGGAGCTAGCAAGGTAGATGCTGACCTCAGTAATCTCACAACCCTGAACCGCGATTCGGGTACCTTAACTGAAAGAGGCCGTGGCATCATAGTTTCATGTCTACGCCTACGCACTCTGTAATCAACGGGTAGTGGGCACTTTGGGGAAAAAATCATGCATTACCTAGACCCTTAAGTGTAGTCAGTGTAGTAGCTTTCAATGGATGACTCATTTTGTGGTTAGGACGGTTCGGATCCTGTCATAAGAAACCTAGGGAACCAACAAAACGTACTAGAGTTAAGGGTCTAGGTACCGCGAAGGCCGCAACGTCTGGACTCAGCGCACAAAACTTCAAGGAATTAAAGATGATGTGCCTTCCAGAAACCCGAGCACAACGTCCCCTGATGGCGGGGTTCTCAGTCATTTGTGCTACAATCATGCACACATATATGTTTGTACATGTGTAAAAGATATGCAGAAGATATAGAGGATATTCATGTATATATATATATGTATGTATATATGTACATGTGTATACATATATATATATGAATATATATATATATACATATCCTCACCAACAAAAACTTACAGAGCCCCTGACGAAAATCCCTGGGTATCGAAGACCCAAAACCCTAAACCCTGAACCCCAAACCGAGACCCAAAACCCTAAACCCAGAACCCAAAACCCCAAACCTGGACCCTAAACCCGAAACCCTATAGTCGTTAAACCCTCAAGTTCGACAGGTGTTGTGCTTCGCAGCCCGCTTTAGAGCTTCGAACTACGACTGGTTCTAAGGCGCAGCCGGGGCGGTCGCGTGTTTGCCTGCTGAGGGCGGCTGCTTGGGGGTTTCAGGGTTCCCTTAAGGGAATTTTGTGTCATGGGTTGTTATAAGTGGGGTTATGGGGTTCCTTTAAGGGTTTCCTTTAAAGGGTTCTATAGGGTTTTTTAGGGTTTAGGGTTTAGGGTTTAGGGTTTAGGATTTAGGGTTTAGGTTTCAGGGCTCCCTTCGGGGAATTCCGGGTTTCTAAAGTAAGGCTCCCTTTAAAAAAGAGTATTACGGGGCTCGACACTCTGCAATAAATAGGTCTCCCCTTAGGGGTATTCTGGGATTCTATAATTATAGGGCTCCCTCGGGGGTATTATGGGGCTCTAGAATAGGGCCCCCTTTAAGTGTACTATGGAAGTCTATAATGGTTCCCTTAAGGGTTCCTTTCAAGGCTCCGTTTACGGGATGTACAGAATTCTATGAGGGTTACATAGGGGTTCAGGGTTTTTAAGTTCCGGGTTTATGTAGAGTTTCGGGGCGCAGGGTTTCTGACTCAGGGTCCTAGGGTTTAAGGCTTGAAATTCAGACGGCTTAGATATCGCCTGGGTATGCTTGAATGTACATGGCTTAAGGCTTTGCAACGACGTCTTTGCACCGGTGCGACAAGGAAGTTGAAACGGCTTCCATAAGGATCCTGAAGGGGTTTGATTAAGAAAGAGGCCTTCCTAACGAGAATAGGGCTTGGGGGTATATCTTACTATAAATTATAAATACAATAAGGACCAATCCCAAAAAATAGTATATAGGTATATAGTTATCAAAGCCTTTATATTCCACACGGCTCAGTCTCTATGAAGTCTTGGAACAGGCTTCTGATGCTGTAGTGCGTTTGCTGGCTGCAGGGATTGTAGGACTGAGACTCCAGGCCCTGCACCCTGAATCTTTCCTTAAGGACGAAAAGAACCACAAAAGGGTCTATAGGGTTCATATACCATATAGGGCCTCATAGTATAAGGGTATAGGGCCTCTACTTTTAAGGGTCACTTGGTCCTTAAGGTATCAGCGACAAACACTAGAAACCTTACGGCCAGTTCTCTAAATTAGGGTGCCTTTCAAGGGCCGTTTTATAAGGGTGCCGTACTATTTCGGGGACCTAAACAGGGACCCTAATTTAGAGAACTACCCTGGAATTCGATGGGCTCTGGGGGCAATACAAGTCTCTCCATGACCGTGAGCCGTCGCGTAGTTGCGGTTCTGCATGTACTTCACCCACAGATGATTCGCTTCTGGACTGTTCCATAACGCCATGCACAGACCAGAAACCCTGAACCCTAGACCCTAAACCCCCTGAAGCTATTCATTAACACATCCTGGCATCGGGAAGGCAGGAAGCTGAAGAGCAATCCAACTGAGGGCTGACTCCCTGCACCCACTGACAGTATTCTCCTATCTGTTTAGGGCTATTGTACTATGTTACAGTCCTTTGTACTGTATTCTTTGTGAAATAAAGTCTGGATAGCCTATTCTATTGTATTCCGCTACAGTTTATGAAACTCAGATCCCAAGCTGAAACGCAAAGCAAACGAAACCAACAACGCACTGCCAGCTCGGTGGGCCGTGATCTGGGTTTAGGATTTACCCATAGGCTCCTAAGTAGTTCCTTTTTGTGGTTTATATTTGGAATATTTTAGAATCCTATAAGGTAAGCCCAAAAAGGAACTACTTAGGATCCCATGGGTAGGATGCAGGGTCTACCCAGTAATCAGGTTTTCCTTTGAAGGGCACCCCTGCGGGTTTCCAGGTTTGGGGGTTTTGGGGTTTAGGGTTTAGGGTTTGGGGTTTAGGTTTCAGGGTTTAGGGTTTTGGGGTTTAGGGTTTAGGGCTTTGGGGTTTAGGGTTAGGGTTTTGGGGATAACGCTCTTATAGGAAATAGGATTAGGGGGACCCTTGGGGATACAGAACCTCTCAATCAGGTCCTTTTCAAGAGAGCCATAGCTAGGGTTGAGAAGGGTCCCCGTAAAGGGGTCTCCGCTTCAGGCTCAAATAAGCCTCGAGCTTAGATGAAGTATATAGGCCTTTTCTCTGGTAATACTCGTAGGCTAACTAAACCCTAAACCCTCAGCCGTAGGGGAGTATATTGGATTATTCAGCATTTGGGAATCTGCGACTCAGAGTCACTGAGTATATGACATTGGGAAGTTAAGGAACGAGCTTATACAAGCATCATGCCCGCACAAAGAAAATCGCAAACTTGCGGGCTTCTAAACCCCTAAACCCTAAAAACTAAACCCCTAAACCCCTAACCCCTAACCCCTAAACCCTAAAGCCTAAAGCCTAACCCCTAACCCCTAAACCCTAAAGCCTAAACCCTAACCCATAACCCCAAAACCCTAAGCTGAAATCGCCTTCGGCAACACTGCCGCGCACACTCTTCTCTGAGAGTCCAGCTGAGCCGTCGTGGCTGCGCATGCTCGGGGGTGCGTTTAGGGTTGAGGGTTTAGGGGTTTAGGGTTTAGGGTTTAGGGTAGGGCAACGTATGCTTCCCGCTACCTCATATCTCTCTGAGAACGGGTCTAGAGGTCTTTTGTAAGGAAGGACCATTGGGAACGCTCCTCCTCGTAAGGAGAGCGGTGCCACAAGGCCAGTAGTGGTCATGTTGGACCCTAGACCCAACACCAACCTACCATGAAATGCCCCCTCATACAGCAACACTCCACAATGATAAGGTTGTTCTAAGAATCTCTGTCAGAATCCTTGCAAGGGGGATTGCTCATGGTTCAGGGTACAGGGCCGATCCTCAAGTTTATTCGGTTTAGGGTTTAGGGTTTAAGGGTTTAGAGTTTAGGGTTTAGGGTTATGACTGAGATAATGATGGCCTGAATAATTATATGAGGCCTGTTTGGATAGCCATCTGCTGCATAAAGAAGATAACACAGTACCCTAAGGAATACCATGGGTGATTATTCCGACCCTTTCCGACTCCAATATAAATAAATTCAGTCTACCACGCAGTAGATCAACCACGCGGCTGCATTTAGGAAGGAACATCCACATCCCAACAAGGCTTAATTGCTTTGTCAAATATGGCAGGCTCCTGCACGCCCAACACTCTGTAAGGGTTACTAACCCAGCTTCGATCCGCCTCGCCAACATGACTACAAGCCCCTTTGATTTAGGGTTTAGGGTTTAGGACAACCATGAAAGGTATACAGAAGGTGAGAAACAACCCGTGAGTCTACATTAGCCTAGAGATCATCCTCGCATCATAGTTTTGGAAGTCCCAACAATATCCGGACCCCCGAACGGCCACCTAAAAACCAAGCCCTTATGTATCGCGAGGGCACCAGTTGCCTAAATAATGGGTTACTGGGTCAAAACGTACTAACTACATTTGAGTGTCTAGGTAAAGTATAATGAACCACAGAAATGAGAAGACACTGGCGGACCTCACGAGGATGCTCTGCTTCCTCCGGAAGAGCAATGGCGACGGCGTTAGCGAGTGTTGGGTTTGAGGTTCAAGGCATTTTGCACGGCGTTAAGGGGCTCTTTGGGTTTGGGGGTTTAGAACCCTAAGGGTCCATGTGCCCAAACAGTATATACTGTCAAGGCCGTAAAGTGTAAAGTAGTCCATATAGAGGTACTTTGGAGCCCGAGTATATACTATATGGGCACGTGGACCCTTGGGGGAAGTTAAGAACTGCTCGGATTGTCTAATTTAAAAACTTGCTTAGAGGCTTTGGTTCTATCCCAGCATTGCCACCATCCAAATGCTAGACTATTCGGCACTTTGGACCAGTACCGTAGATTCCTGACTGATTACCAACAATTCCGCATGGTTCCTGTAGAAAATATGCAACTATGCTATAATGTATCCCACAAGCCTGTTCTAAACATTAAGGCCCGTACGATACAAAGGCTTGCAAGTATTTTGCACACTGTGGCGTCTGCAATCGAGGGTATTTGCAAAGAAACAACACCATATCCCGAAACCCTAAGCCTTAAACCGTAAGCCCTAAAGCTTAAGCCCGAAACCCTATAAGCGGTAAACCCTAAGTATAAGCCCAAACCCGAAAGCCGAGGCCCTAAACCCTAAATCCTAAGCCATAAACCGTGTAGTCCTAAACCCCAAACCCTAAACCCTCAACCCTAAACCCTCAACCCCAAACCTAAACCTAAGCCCTAAGCCCTACTCTCCATCATAAAGGCCCCTACATCAGGCTCGGAGACTTGTTCTTTAGTGCGGTAGAGACGTACCATATGGGGCCTTAATAACGGCTTAGGGTTTTGTAAAGTTAGGGTTCGGGGTTTAGGTTTTAGGAATTAGGGTTGAATAGGACCCCTGGGGCGTATGCTATACTTTAATTCAAAGGTTTGGATTGGGTTTTGGGGGGTATGCTATGCCGTACTGCAGAATCTTAACTAAACCCTAAACCCTACTGTAAATTTCAACCATGCCGAAGGAGTTGCGTTGCTAAGTATACAGTAGTAGAAGCCCAGAAAGTTGGAACGTCATTACCCTCACGCCCCCCAATATAAGGTGTACAGAATAACCATCCTAAATCCATCTTCCAACTTTCTGGGGTTCACTGCACAGTCTTCTGTATCGCTGTCGGGTTTGATTTGTTGAGCTCAGAAAGCCTGGGCCCTAAGTACATGCTGCTTTTTCAGATCCAAGTATAAGCCTGAATCAAACCTTGGATTCTAAGCCCTTGGTCTCCTAGTATTCCCTCTGAACACTCTTAATCCTATTCCCACCAAAAAAACAAAGCAGAAGGGTACTGCTGGGGAACCTAACATCCTAAGGAACCCTAAGCTTGGAGGAACCAGTTCTAGTTCTTCAGGCCCCGAAACTGAACACTAAAGAGTAACACTTGCAGTCACCCCTAGGACTCCTGGACTGTTTCGTGTTTAGCATACGGGTGGCTGTCAAAATTAGGGTCCTTTTTTGGGTACCCTAAATCTTAGGTGCCGTCTTATATTAAGGACCCTAAAAGGGAACCTAGTTTAGAGAACTACGCATATAGATGGACCCTGGAAAGAGATCGGCGCCATTTTCGGCCGGAGCTGATCAGCTGGCCACGATGCGCGGGTTGAGCTGCCTCTGAGGCTGTGTGGTAGGGTTTAGGGTTTAGGGTTTAGGGTTTAGGGCTTCGGTCACAGGGGGAGGATGGGGCAGGTACTGTCGGCGGACGGTTTTCTTCCTAACCCTGGAGGTCACCCGCGTCGTTTGCTATCCTTGATCCTTTAAAGAACCCCTGTACGGCTCCCTTGATTAAAAGGGCTCCCTTCAAGGCACCCTTATCGGGCCCTGAATTAACCCTACCAAAGGGAGCCCCAGAAGCAGCCCTTCAGGGGCTCCTTTTAAGGGCTCCTTTGAGGGTTTAGGGTTAGGGTTTAGGGCTTAGGGCTTAGGGTTAGGGTTTAGGGTTTAGGGTAGTATGGCTGTCAGGGTTATGGGTTTCCGTTTAAAGGGCCCATCAAGGAACCCTCGACCTAGAAAGAGCCCGTAGAGGGATTGAGGCTTATATGCCAGCCCCAGCCACTCCAACACGTCGCCCAAGTGGTTGATGCTCACCTGAGAGGCTGGCGGTTAAGGGCTTAGCTTTTCGGTACTTTCCTGTTCTATAGGGTTTCCCGAGACGCCCGACCACAAGGGGAAGACACATGAAAAAAATATACATAAAACACCCAAGCCCGAAGAGTGCAAAACATACCCCAAAAGCCAAGTCTAGTACGCCTAATGCCCTGAAAGCCGAAGCGTTTCTGCAAAGCTAACGGTGGCCTGTTCTGGCCGAGACGAGCATGACCTCTTAAATCCTAAACCCTTGATCGTAAACCCTCAATCTTATTTCCACACCAATTCCCACATGTTTGATCTTAAACTCTCAGCACTGGATCCTTAATTAGGAAAATTAATTAAAACTCAAAACCTTGGACGGTCTATCTCCCGACATCTCCGACCGCAGACCCTAAATCTTAGACTATGTTCTGGAACCCGAAAACCCGAACTCAAAGCCCAAGGCCTAACTAGCTAACCCTTAAATTTTGGGTTTAGAGAACCATAAACCCTAAACCCTAAGGCTCAAAATAGCGCCAAAAGCCTTATATAGTATGGTCTTTGGGCCGAAAAGCCTTAAAATTATGAGTCCTGAGAGCCTTTGGGTAAGCTGCCCTGAACCCTAAGCTGCCAACACACAGACGCATAGACTGCCAAGTGACGTAGACATCCGTTCCGAGCCCCTCCATAGACTGGATGTGGATGTCTCCACCGAAGTACCTGCGCAGGTTTTCAGTTTAGGGCCTTGGATGTTCATGGCATAGCTCTAGATGGAGTTCTGAACAGTAGAACACAAGATATAACCCTTATTAGGGTTTAGGGTTGCGGGACCCATAACCCTAAAACCCGAAAGCCTAAACCCTCCACCCCGACACCCTAAAACCCTAAACCCTCAACCACGAAACCCTAAAGCCCTAAACCCCTTAACCCTAAAACCCGAAAACCCTAAGACCCCAAAACCCTAAAACCCTAAACCCCAAAAACCCTAGACCCTAAAACCCTAAAGCCCTAAAGCCCTAGTAGGCCTTGGGGTGTTAGTAGGCAAAGGTTCAGGCCGGAGCCTTTTTGGGCTTTTGAGGTGTTTTGCAGGCTTGGGGGTTTAGGGCTTAGGGGTTTTAGGGGTTTAGGGGTTTAGGGTTTAGGGTTTAGGGTTTAAGGTTCAAGGTTTAGGGTTTAGGGTTTAGGGTTAAAGGTTTAGGGTTTAGAGTTTAGGGTTTAGGGCTTGAGGGCTAGCAGTGTGCTCTTAGCTTTAGGATTTCAGGCTTTTGGGCTTAGGGGTGGTACTTGGGATTCGGCCGTCCCGGACTTTTTGGCGTGTGCAGGAGGTTTCCGAGGCTCAGCACCCTAAACCGGAAAGACTCCAAACCCTTTCCTAAACCCTGAAGCTTAAGCCCTAAGCCCCAGATCTGACCAAATACCTGCTAGACTGCCTGGGAGTTACGTGCCCGGACATCTTCTTGTTCATACGTCTGAACCCACCGATCAATTCAGGCATTCAGGCTTACCCTAAGGGTCCAAAGGACCTAAAAATCATGTACTTGGGTTACGGATAGTGGTTTTGTAGGTTAGTATTCAGAAGAGTATATGATTATTAGGTATTTGGACCCTTAGGGTTAAGGATCCGGAATTGGGGTTCCGGGTCTAGGGCCGTAACGTTAGGATCCCCCAAAGTAATCCCACACAGCGGTGTTTATTACTCTAGAGTGGCCTCACCACCCCATCTACCAAACCTCGACAACCCGCTGAGTCTACTAGTGTTTGTAAGCTGCAAAACCTAGCGATTCTACACCCCGAGGCTCAACAAAAAATGGGAACGGGAACCCTGCCACCTAACTCCTGAATCCAGATGAACTGAAACACCCGAAACCCTAAATATCCCTAAACCCTACACCCTGCAACCCCTAAACCCCTCAACCCTTCCACCCCTCAACCATTCGACCCAAGAACCTGCGCCATATACACCCTAAACCCCATAATAAACCGCTAAGCCCTAAACTTCCTGAAACCCCCTACTTGGAGGTTCATGGCTAGTGATAAGTGGGTCTATAAGTAGCTGCGGTAACTATAGCTATAACCCATATTAGGGGAGTTATATAACTACCCATGAACCTCCAAGTAGACCCTAAACCCCTAAACCCCCTAAACCCCTAAACCCCATATAAGGAGCCCTGTAAAGGAACCCTTATGGATCCCTTTTAAGGAATCCTAAACCCTAAACCTCAACCCCTAAACCCTCAACCCGAAACCCCTAAACCATCAACCCGTCCCTGAGGCGACTGCCTTGCATAGACGCGGGACAAGGGAAGGCCGAAGCCATAGCCTGGCAAACAGAGGTTTAGGGTTTAGGGTTTTAAGGTTTAGGGTCTTTAGGGTTTAGGGGTTTAGGGGTTTAGGGGTTTAGGGGTTTAGGGTTTTAGGGTTTTAGGGTTTGGAGGTTTAGGTTTAGGGGTTTAGGGGTTTAGAGGTTTAGGGTTTTAGGGTTTGGGGTTTTAGGGTTCAGGGTTTAGAGTTGAGTTTAGGACATTTAGAGAATATGGGATGTAGACGTCTAGACCCTTTGCGGATTTGGGGCCTGCTGGGGTTTAGGGTTTGGGGCGGTTAGGGAAATATGGGATGTAGACGTCTAGGGCCTGTTGGGGTTTAGGGTTTCATGGTTTATACGGCTTGTAGGGCTTTATCGGGCTGTATCGGGCTTACCGGGTCTCGGTTGCGAAGTTTAGGGCTGCAAAACTGCAGGCCTCGGCGCCCTGAAGGTTATAACCTCGTCAAACCAAAGTTCTGGCCCTGGGTGGTTTAGGGTTTAGGGTGTAGGGTTTAGGGGTTTTTGGGTTTCGGGGTTTAGGGTTTCGGGGTTTAGGGTGTAGGGTTTAGGGTGCAGGGTTTTGGGGTTATAGAGTGTAGGGCCTACAGGGTTTCGGGTTTAGGGTGTAGGGTTTAAGGGTAAAGGCCCTGGAAGCTAGAAACGGCCTCTCTGGAAGGGGTTTTCGGGGGCAGGGACCTAATGTGTAACAGGATTTCAGTTTCTTTGTTTGGCTTAGGATTGTCTGGCTCAGCGTAGCCCCCAGGACTTACATGAAGAAACCATAATAAGGAACCCTAAACGGGGAGGTTCTTAAGGGTGGCTCAGGAGCTTAGGAGTTTGATTCGGGCACTTTGAGATCCTGGCTTCTAGGAGATAGGATTAGGGCGACCCTTGGGGATAGAGACCCTCTCAATAACGTCCTGTTTAAGAGAGCCAGAAGTAGGGTTCAGACGGGTCCCCTCTAAAGGGTCTTCCTAATACCACCTAGGAGCTTCAGATCCAGGCAGCAAAACTACTAAAAAAATCCTCTGTCGCCAAAGAGGCAACACCGCTTTTCTTGCAATTTTCGCTTGTCGCTTCTACTTAGCCTTCTCCTCTATTGCCAGCATTCGCTGTAGCGTGTGACGACAATTTTCTCAACCTGAAACGATTATTAGCAGTGTTTGCTAGCAGCTGCTAGCATTCACCCATCTCAGGAATGTGCGCGCGCAGCGCGCGCGCGCGGGTGTGTGTGTGTGTGTGTTGTATTCTCTTGCCGGCGAGTAGGCCCCGAAAGGCAGAGCACATCAAGATCTTGGGCCACGGTAAGCCATGCTGTATTCACTTGTGGCATAAGAGGAATCTCTTCAGGGTCCAGGTAAACCCTAAACCCTCGCAGAACCCCCTATTGAACCCTGTAGAGCTCTTACAGAAGTACTTATTTGGGGATAAGGTAATACAAGCGACCCTAAACCCTGAACCCTTTAGACCCTATGAACCTTAGACCCCTCACCTAAACACTAACGCTCCAGGCATCAAAGCCCGTTGCTGCCTGCGAGGCGTCTCATCGAGGCAGGATCGCGGCCACAAAGGTTGTCAAAGTCGTCCTTCTTAGGGGTTTAGGGTTTAGGGGTTTAAAGTTTAGGGTTTAGGGTTTAGTTTACGGTTAAAGGGTTTATGGGGTTTGGGGGTTTACCCATAGGCCCCTAAGCCCTAAGTAGTTCTCTTTTGGGACTATTTTTAAACCATCAAAAGTAACTACTTAGGAGCTTATGGGTAGGGGTTTCGGTTTAGGGGCTTTGGGAGCGTAGGGTTTAGACGAAACTTTGAGTTCGAGTTCCAACGGGGGCGGTTTTAGTGTTGACGTCAAACTCGTCCAGCGCTGATGGGTTTTGCTGGGTTTGCTTGCGATTTACGGGTTTTGAAGTTTGGGGTTTTGCTTACCCATGTCGGATTGAACAGGTAAGTGTAAGGGGATATATGTCTCTATGAAGCTTTAGCTTGAAATTTGGAAGACGTATAGCATCACAATGACAGGCTTTATCTGGCAAGTTACTCTCTCAGCAGACAGATTGCCCTGGTTTCCTATGAACCCTCCGTCAGCCCTCTAAACCCTAAACCCTCAACCCTGACCCTGAGCATCAAAATAGCCCAAAAGCCTTATATAATAGGGTCTTTGGGCCCAAAGGCCTTAAATATATGAGCCCCCTTTGAGCGTAAGGGTAAACTTGAAACCTTCAACTTTCATAAAATTGAAAACCTTCAACTCTCACGCTAACACCCAGACCCGGACGGCTGAACCCCAACCCAAGAGCCGCAGAAGGTAAGCAAAACTAATTTGTTGGACATCCCGAACAAGAACACCTGACGAATGAAACCAAATCTACCAAAAAACAGACATAAACAACTTAAGAGACATCAGCGGCCTAGCACAAAGAATAGAATCTTGGCGTATGTTCTACTACAGGTAAGGAACTGAGGAAATCTAATAATTTCAGTCAGGACTATAAAATGGATTGCGATGGGTTACCAGTACCCCCTTTTTCTTCCGATCCCCGCATTGAACAATTCCCCTCAAACCCGGAACTCTGTAGAAACATGTGGTGATCTGCTGGGCAACCGTACCCTGGGCTTCAGCGGCGACCGTTGCTTTGTACTGGTGTAGCCGTAGCCTTTGGCTGTTTGAGCTACCCATAGGCTCCTAAGTAGTTCCTTTTTGTGGTGTATATATAGAATCCTATAAGGTGATCCCAAAAAGGAACTACTAAGGAGCCTATGGGTAGGCTTATGATAAGGGCTTCGTAGTTGGAGCAGGGGCTTTCGTTCGACTCGTCCTAACAACTATTAGAGTCGGTTCTTCGAGTATATATGACGACTGTAGGCGCTGTTGATATATGGTGAACACCATCATTGTTGCTTTTGTTGCTATCCTCTAAATTTAAGCCCTAAACCTTAAACACCCTAAACCCTGAACCATAAACCCTAAACCCACAAACCCTGAACCGCATAAACTCTGAATCCTAAGCCGTACCCTTAAACCCAGCCCCACAAGCCCTAAACCTTAAACCCCTAATAGACCCTGAACGGTCAAACCTTCCCCCAAATCCCTCTGTTAAGGAATATACATGGGTAGTTCTCTCTAAAGCAGGGTCCTTTCTTAGGTCCCAATACAGTATGGCACCGTTATAATAAGAACGCTGAAGACGGACCCTAATTCAGAAAACGACCCACGTCAATAAATCAACGAAGGGATCCTACCATAAGTTAAGGTGGGGCTGCCTCTTTAACGGATATTGGAAGGTCGGGGTCTACACCCTAAAACCTAAACCCTGCAACCTGAACCCTCAACCCAAAACCCTGAAACCTTAAAACCTGACCCCTACACCCAAAACCCTAAAACCTTTAGACCCTGAAACCTAAACCCTAAAGCCTAACCCCTGAACCCTAAACCCGAAAATTTGAAATCCTAAACCCCCAAAACTTATAAACCCTAAACCTAAAACCCAAACCTTAGGCCCTAAACCTAAAACACCTGAACCCTAAACCCTGAACTCTAAAACCTATAACCCCAAAACCTAAACCATAAACTCTTGTCTGAAGCCAGACTGTCGGTGCCAGCAAGCAGCGCCAAACGCTTCCAAGCTGCTCCCGGGGCATTCCTGGCTCGCACAAAGCTCGGCTTCGGGGTTTAGGGTTTTAGGGGTTTAGGTTTCGGGGTTTAGGGGGTTTGGGGGTTTAGGGTTTAGGTTTTAGGGCTTTAGGGTTTAGGGTTCAGGGTTTAGGGGTTTAGGGGTTTACGGTTAGGGTATAGGGTTTGGGGGGGTTTAGGCTTTAGGTGCTTGGGCTTCAGAGTTTAGGGTAAACTGCAAATCCTGAACCCGAAGACCCCAAGCCTGAATCAAAATTGAACCTAAACCCTAAAACCCGAAACCCCTAAACCCTAAACCTTCTTGACGCGCGGAGAAGTCAGGCTCGACCTATGGCCTGCGCACACCGCTTGTTTCCTAAAGACTTTGCCGCATTTATCCGGCAGATCGTTGTCCTGCATGAGCTGCGTACACTCCTTGCCAGACCAGCAAGCTGTTTTCGCTTGGCATTCTCGCAGCAATTGCCCTGCTGCGGCCACTTCGAAAGCAGCCGCCACATCCATGCCAAGATTTGGGGCCCCAATGAAACTTTCTCTCGTAGTTCCCATAGGACAGCTCAAAGAACTTCCGGCGCTTGTCAACGCGAATTCAGGATTGGACATAGGGGTATAACCCCAAATCCTAAATCCTAGAACCTAATATGCCCTAAACCCTAAACCCTAAATCCTGCAAACCGCGGAAAAAAGTCTACGTCCGAAACACTCAGGTCCCAAAACGAGAGACGACATCGCTTAGGGTTTAGAGTTTAGTGTTTAGGGTATAGAGTTTAGGGTTTAGGGTTTAGAGTTTAGGGTTTAGGGTTTAGGGTTCAGCAACCGGCCTAAACTTAAACCCTAAACCCCCCCCCCCTCTACCCCCCCAAACACTAGCAGCAAGACCCTGCACAAAATCCCAGACCTCCTATTTACGCCTTACATCTCCGAAACATCGACCCTCAAATTTCAAATATACTTATTATACTGTAATGTACTAGAACAGACTATAATATAGTATAGAATAGTCTATAACATGTATGATATAACCTGACATAGTATAGGGCTACAGCGCCTCCACCACGATCTGAAATCTTCAGGGTCACATCGAAGGTCCCTTTCAAGACCGTGACGGTGACCTGATAGGTTTAGGAATGGGGGGGTGTTGAGCAGACCTGTGGATCGGGCTTCAGGCTTGCAAGCGCCTCTACATGCTAACCCTATTTGGAGTTTATGGATGGGCATGAGAGGGGTTATAGGTCCCCTGCTATGGGTTATAACTATAGGTCCCCTACATATCACCCCCACTTATCACTACCCATGAACCTTCCAGCAGACAATCGACCCTGTTAGAGAAGGGCTTAGGGTTTAGGGTT
>CAJNJA010006508.1:0-16841 GCA_905231915.1 Symbiodinium necroappetens
TGCCACTGCCACTGCCATTACCACTACGAGTATCACTACCACGACGACGACGATGACGACGACCACTACTCCTCCTTGCCGCTGATCGGCAGGCGACTACTACTACTACTACTACTACTATACTACTACTACTACTACTACTACTACTACTTCTACTTCTACTACTACTACTACTACTACTACCACTAGTACTGCCACGACTACTACTACTACTACTACTACTACTCCTACCACCACTAGTACTGTCAGCAGCAGAAGTCGTAGTGGCAGTGGCAGGAAGTTTCAAGTCTGACACTCGACCCCGGCCGAACCGCTCAGCCAAGGTTAAATGCCATCCGGCAGGATCAGCCTGCACTTTTCGAGCGATTGCATGAAAGCATGAGGCCGGCTCTGCGCTTCAGGGTGCTGGGTCTAGCGCGCCAGCGGTCACCACCACTTCTGGGCGTAGAGGTGCAAGTTCACATTCTCCTTGAAGCAGCCAGTTTGCTTTGCATCTCCACATTGACATGAATTCTGTCTTGTCCTGCAGCCAGGCGTACCCAGCAGCGCACCAGCGCCGGAACAAAGCAGTCCGGCTGCTGACTATGTTAGAAAATTCGCAGTGCATGCGCTGAACTGCCTACTGGTTGTTCAAAAACGCTGCGAGTGCTGTTGGTTGCTATGGTACATATCACCTAGAAATCTATATAGTCTATCTGGCATGCCTCCGTCGGAACGCAGCGATGTTAAGAGGGCTGGGCTGTTGAACTCTGCTACTTGCCTCGCTTAACTCTAGTTCAACAGATGACCTCCTCCATGTGTGTGAGCCAAATCTGGCAACAGGAGATCGTCGCCCAGCGCGAGAAGCTGCGACGCTTCGACGCGCTGCAGGCGCAAGAGGCATTGGGAGACCGAGCGGGATTCAGTTTTGGACATTCGGGGCGCGGAAGCTTAAGTGTTAAGTTTAAGACCAGCCAAAAGTCTGTGACAACCCGGAATCTCTAGACTTTAATGCTTCCGTTATGTTGGACGATATAAGACACCGTGGTGGGAGCACAGTCCAGGGAAGATCGGATTTGGGAGACTCTTGTAGGAGTCTACCGAGTCTGCAATGCAGGCTTGTTCGTCCGGTGAATTCAATCTAGGCCTGCCGTCCCGTGTGGCACAGTCGCATCATGTCGATCATGAGCGTGATGCGCGAACGTACTGATCCCTACAGCACGACAAGTCTGGAAATGCCGCTGCATCGTAAGAGAGCCCTTCAGCAGGCTCAGGGAGAACTGGGCTATACTGGATGATACTGAGTGTTTCTTCACGGATACAGACAGGCGGCCTGTCCTGCAGGTTGAGCGGCTGGTCTATGAAGAGGAGCCGGTGATGTGAGAGCCCCAGCGCAAGTTTTGGAGCAGTTTCGTTGTTGAGAAGAACTCCCAACTCCACGCCCAACTGCACGCATGTTGTTTTTCGAGAATGGCAGAAGAATGCGGCAGACGTGGTTGAGCAAAAGGGAAGCTAGTCCCTCGGAATGGTATTGCTGAAGTCCCCCTGTGAATGCAGAGGTTCGAGGCGGCTAGAGTCTAGCGGCTTAGTCTGGCATCGTTTCTCTGTGCATGGGGGTCTTGACAGGTTTTACGAGCCCATCAAATACCTGGACGACCGGACGAAAGGTCATGTAGCTCAGGCCAGGCTGCTTCACAGTAATTAGTAATGATGTTGTCTTCGCAGCTTTTGCAGTGGTCGCCAGCATGATGGAGGTTGGACTGGAAATGACCAGACGTGATCACGTGAGTCCATGTATTGCTGTCACTGCGGACTGCCACCCGCACCAACTGCGCTAGCGTGATTGGGAGAACACGGAAGCATCCTGGTACATGGTTCTCTAAACCCTAAGCTCATCCTAAGCCCTAAACCCATCCTGACAGATCATTGAAGAGAAGTTGAAGCTGCTCCTCAAGCGATTGGAGATGTTCGTAGCTCAGAGCCTGAGAGTGGAAGTGGTCTTGAACATGAGACTTTGCAGCTTTGGAGGAACAACCAGGGCACTTCGGCCTTTGGCTTTGCACGAGTCACTAGCCTTGCTTTCAGACACCGCGTGAGCTAGATTGGGCTGAACTCCCAGTGCCCCCTGCCCAGTTATACCATGCCATGTCATGTGGGCTCTTGTTTCACTATGTTTTTTAGGTGGTGATTTGGCACGAAACCAAATCGAAAGAACACAAACACACTGCCAACCAAAGATGACCTGAGTCCTGTCAGAGCCAGGGGTGACGCCATCGATTGGAACACCTTCATGACGGCACCTGAGCACGAGGCCAGGCTGCAACCACACTCCTGAGGCCCTGGGCTAGGCTGATGCGTTCTTGTGAAGTTGTGTTCAGGTGAACCTTGCTGGCCAGTCGTCTCCTCGTAGCCCAAGCTCGCGGGGCCCAAAGCCGCGGTCCATGACCGAGAGCGCCAAGGAAGCCTGGTTCGGGTGTGCGCTGGCCTGCCGCGAACGAGGTCTGTCTTTTGTTGACTCCCTCACTCTGCTTTGGGCCCCCGCATCTTTTTCTTGATCCCTCCTCACTCGTTTCATTGCCTTCGCTCTCTCTCTCTCTCTCTCTCTCTCTCGCTCGCTCGCTCCCCTCATCTCTTGCTTCCCCCCCCGCTCTTTAACCCCTTGACCTCGGTTCTTCGATTCCTCTCATCTCCTTCCCTACCCCCATCCCCTCTTCTCTGATCCCCCTGTGCTGCGACAACTCACAGCCCCCAAACCCTCAGTATCCGTAATCCCTTCCCCCAATGTCCCTACACAACTTTACCAGACTGGGTTGAAACGAAGGCCCATAGATTGCACCCCATAAATTGCCGATAAGAATCTGCGAGACACCACAAAATCCCATTAGCAACCCTATTCAAAGCATGAAGGCCTTAAGTGATATTAAGCAACCCTATGTCGAAAGCCCGAACACTACAGCCATTACCGTAAGACCTTCATAGAAGCCAGCTCTAGAGCAGTTCAGAGGAACGCTACTGCAAGTGGTTGTGGTCGTGGTAGTGGTGGTTGTCGAAGTAGTAGTAGTAGTAGTAGTAGTAGTAGTAGTTGTAGTAGTAGTAGTAGTAGCAGTAGGAGTAGGAGTAGGAGTAGGAGTGGTAGTGGTAGTGGTAGCGGCAGCAGCAGCAGCAGCAGCGGCAGCAGCAGCAGCAGCAGCAGCAGCAGCCGGGGTGAAACGAGGGGGGAGGTCAACTTGAAGCGGGCGGGGGGAGCCACAAAGACAAGGAACCGGGTCAAAAGAAAAGCTGCGCCCGATCTCGCATTCGAGAGAATGTGCGTTAGCAGTGTCCCGGGCCGCAAGGACGACATGGACTTCGGCAGAAAGGCCCGGCTGGAAAGACGATTAAGCTGGCAGCGGATGTGGCGCATCAGCTAGATTTGAGGACTCAGCAAACATGGGATCGGAAGCATTGGGACTGCCTGCGCAGAGGTCACAAGAGCTGAAGCGACTCTTGTCGGGCCCCATCTCGAAAGTGGCACCGACTTCGCAAAGGTCAAGGGTTTCCCACCTCTCAGTGACCCTTTTAGCAGGCAGAGGAGGCGGTGCGGCGAGAGTGCGGAAGAGCTGCTGCAGAGGTCGGAGCCGCAGCTTATGCAAACTCTGTTGTCACATAGTGTAGACATGTAGCCTGCAGCCTGATCTTCCCTAGCTGGTAGTATCCAGTAGTGTTGCCGATGCAATAAGAGAACGGGATATTCTGCCCTGAATTAAGGGCGGAATGCCTTCAAGTGTTCGTCAGGAGTGAAGATTCAGCGGGCAGTATGTTGAAGGTGTCGGTATACCAAGCGTCTCCCCACTGCCGACAGGAGTTGCGCAAGGCTCAAGCCAGCTGCCCAGAATATTTGCTGGTGTGAGGATGCAAAGGGCGAGTGGTCAGCTAGATTCGCAACATTACCAGTCCGCAGACCTGCAGCTTCAGAAACTTAGCAACGGGGCATGTCGACCTTCCGATGCTGCTCCCACACAAAGTCACAGCGTCCGGCAAGATAATGCTTACCACACGAAAGTCGACTGTTCGCCGTCCAATTGCCCAGCTTCTAGCACCCAGGCATCTTTCAATGCACAGCTCGAGGACCGGGCTAAGTCTTGTATGTGAGAACGATAGAGCTGGCTTGGACATCTGGGTTCAGGCTGTGTTTGGGCAGGCGGGCATCGAAATGGGGGCCGAGAGATTTGCATACCGGTCCGTCATTGAGCCTGAAGGCCGAGAGTTTGCTGTCAATGTGGGAGCGGCAGGAGCTTCGGACCTCCAAAAAAGCACTGGAAGGCCCGGGGATACTGAGGAAAAGAAACGGACGAGACGCGTTTGTGTTTGGGAACCGCTCACCCTTCCTTCCCTCTAATTTGAGAGCGTCCTTTGCATTCTTCAAGAACCGTGAGAAGATTAACAGTCCCCTTGAGCCGTAGCCTAAGATCCTGAATTGGCCCCTAATCCCCTAACTTTGAAGCCCTTACGCAAGCTTCCAAGCTACTCCATTGCTGACTGATAGTTAGTACCAGTCGTCGTGCTACTCCTACTCACTGACAGTTGCCAGCAATAGCGCTACTTTCTTACTCCTCCTGACTCCTCCTACTACCGGCCGCCAGATTCTACTGTTGCTCCCAATAGTATCGTTGGTGTTGTCCGAAGTACTCTGATAGTTTTTACTTAGTGGTCGCACTGCTTACGAGCAACGCCAGTGGGCCTCATACCACGGAGTATCAATCACGAAGCCCAAACAGTTCCCTGCCGAACCTTAGTTGCAATAATGTATGTGTATGCAGGCATGCATCTGTGTGCATATATATGTATATATATATATATTTATTTATTTATCTATTTATTTATTTATTTATATTTATGTTTACATTATATGTATACAGGAATAAAAGTACACATACACACACACACATGCATACGTAGATACAAGGGGAGGAAGAAGAAAGAGCAGTGATAAGTTGAACAGCAGCAATATGAATGATCATGATGATGACGATGACAAGAATGATAACGGTGTCATCATACTAACTGCAAAGTCCATCATAGTAGCAATTTATTTTTTAGAGGTAGGGGCCTTGTATTTTGGAGGAAGCCTTTCTCGTTCGGTATAAATCGATGATATCGAAGTACGTCCTTGGCCCTGGTTGGTGTATTGCACCGTGATTGTACTAGTAAGTGTGGCGCGCCCAGCGTTTTCTTCAGGCCATCCCTGTCAGCCATGGCATGCCACGATGTAGACTGTGGTAAGCGGGCATTGGCACTGCTTCCTGCTTAATATGACAGGTGAGATGTCTCAACGACTGGAAGAAAGTGAGGCGCGTGTCAGGAGTTCCAAAGCATCGATTGTTCTTGAGCCCTTTCTTCGCAGCGATTTAGGCCGAATTGGAGGGATTTCCTACGCAGCTGTCAGTGCAACAGTTTCCCTGATTCATGAGGTATCTCAAATCCCAGAGTTCTTGGGTCGAGCATGCAGAAGCTTTCGAGCGTCCCGTGCCCTTTTTGCATGTCCGCATGTGGCAAGTCGTTTCAACAAGTACGCAGCTCTTGTCACTGCAGAGCGCCCAGGCCCAGAGCAATGCATCTCCAAAGACGACCCCAATCTACGGGCTCTGTGATGTTGCTGCACACAAAGCGAGTGCCCGCTCGTGCACGGACATGAGTTAAACTACTCAAGCATCCAACGCGCTACGCTACTGTAATTGCCGTCCCGGTTTCCCTGATGCTGAGTACCCCAGACAGGCGCGGCATGCACAGACTCAGATGATGGTCTCGGAGTACAAGGCGCACGCTTTGCAGCTGGGTCAGGCGGTTTTGCGATTGTCACACTAATAGGGTATGCACACTTGGTGATCAGTGCGTCTCCACTTAGACTCCCACTCTGGAGTATGCCGGACGATGCCATGGGAGCTTCGGGGGCACAAAGTAACTAGCCTCGGAGGCAGGACGTCTCCCCATGTCTTGTTGCCGTCAGAGTAGCCTCTTCTGTAAGCTTTGTGCAGCCGGCCATGTACTTACACATAACCTCAGTCCACTCCCGCTCCTCACCGCATCTTCTATGTTTCCACATGCCCTCAGCTGCTTTCTCGAAGGCACAGCATCAGCAAGCACAGGCCTGCAGAGCTGCTTTGGTAGAGCCAAGTCCAGTCATTCTGAGTTTCAGGTTTTTCGGTGCTAAAATCCACTGCGCACCCGGAACCTTCGAGTGCAACTTGTGACGATATGGGCGTCCCTGTTTGGGCCAAGGCTTCCGGAAGTGTGCCCCAAGGCTGCCCCATACCCAAGACCCTGTGCCCATCACAGGGAATCAAGCCTGGTCAACTAGTTGTCGTTTTCAGCCTTGCAGCGCTGCACTCTGGCGCGAAGCGTAGGACGTAGGACACCGAGAGCATTCCTGTACGTTTTAATAGTAATCCATACTGTATTCCCGGGCGGATCTACGGAAAATGTAAAGAGCAACCGCTGGAAACGGCAGTTTGTACAGCAAACAACTGATGACGAGTAGCTTGTTCCTTCAGGACATGTCAGAACACCAGGTAGAAGTTTTTGCAGGCCGTCCCTACCTGCATCGAAGCCATATTAAAAAATCAGCAGTGCTGCAGCCGATCTTGGTGCGCTCCTTCATTGCAGGAGAAAGGTTCAGATGCATGCGCATTAACTACATGCATTCAACACATTGTGACATTTGATGCTTCCGCACGGTGGCCGCAGCGAATGGGCGGCGACGCATACGACATCAGCGCGCGCACGGCCCAGAACAGCAATGTTGCACAGCTGCTGTTACTTGCCGTTGATGGCAAACATACACGTATTGAATTTGCTTCTGTGCATTAAATGATCTGCATATGTCAAGCAAAACTTGAGTCGGCAGCGTCTGTCGGCCTTTCGGCTTTGACCTCGGCAGACCCAGGGCGTCAGGGCAATTCCCGCAGAAACGACGATGGAGCGAAAGGGCCGTAACTGAGCTCTCGCGAACGCTAACTGTCCTCATCTGCTCTTTGTCCTAGTGAAACATAAGCTCCACGAAAACAAGACTCAGATGCTCGTACCCTCTAAGCCCGCTCAGGCACCAGATTTCATTATGCCGGGCACCCTCCGGGCGTCCTGGGAGGCGATCTGGGTTTTCCAAGCGCAGAAAGGGTTAAGCTATTGGCCTGCCAGGCTTTGGGAATTCTGTCAACCTTTGAAGTGCCGGATTCGACTTTGGGGTCAATGGCTCCCCCGTGCCCTGAGGCCACAACTGTTCACTGCGATCCGCCCAAGCCTTAGGTGAGAGCTCCGACTGGAGCTCGAGCATGGTTTGCGAACGTTTGCAAAACCCTCCATCAGATGATTTCGGGAGTATCGGCAGTTGCTCCGGTTCAGACTGAGCTTCAATACACGATCAGGCTTTGGACGTCGACCGCACCATCATGTCCATCACGGCCAGGGAGAGGTGCATTCCTGGAGGTCGGTAGATGCCCGTTCCGGCGGGTTCATCGCACGAAGCGATTAGAAACGACATTTGCCAAGAAGACAGCTCCCCTCCATAGCACGAAGCACCCTGAGATCCGTCACAGGCCAATTTATCTTCGAGAAGTACGGCATTTTTCAATATTCCAGGCGCTGTCGGCTTCACAGGCTTCCTACCCTATGTCGGGCTTGATGGTCCAGTTTCGGTTGCAGAGTTGGTCGACGGAGGGCTTCGAGATCGTGTGCATCCCATGAATCCGCATCCAACACCGGACAGGTATCAACAAGGGGATCGATGAGGCACGATTCTGAGAGCAGCCTTGCGTGAGCCAAGTTGTGCCTAAAAATGCATTTAGTACCTTTCGCCGCCATGGCTTCGGCACATTTCCGTCTAAGAACTTCACGAATCAGCATCAGTTCCGTGACAGAACTGCGCGGTCCAGGATCAGCGCACAGAGTATGGGGAGCCGTTCATCGGAAACACAGATGCTGGCACAGTAATCGGGCCGTTGCCTGAGCCACTGAGACCGTGGGCCGTCACAGGTCAGATTCCCACCAGCTCACGTCCAATGCAAGCGCATCTAGTTCGCGCCTGCTGGTAGTGAATGCAGGCATATCTTATGTACATGTTTAATGTACGCGGCTGCAAAATTATTACATGCAAGCATGCATGCAGGCATGAAGGCATGAAAGCATAAAGCACCTACATTCAGGTACATTACACGTGTCTGTCGATGCCAACCATGCTGTGCTGTGTGTCCACGGCTGAGGCCTGCGAACATCATGTCCATGGGCAAGAAATCACTGCAGGCAGCAAATCATGGTGGCATATGGCCGGAATAATTGAGCCTGAGACATAATCAAAACTGAAACCGGGAGCTTGAATTTATAGAGCAATGATGCCAATGATGTCAGACCAGTTGTATTTGTCTTGCGTCTATCATCCGAGTGTCTTTTCTGCAGTGGCTGGCTTCATTTTCTGTCAGAGCTCGGGGCGACTTTGATGATTGCAGAGTGATGCGCGGAGCCATCTGCAAGGGAAGAGAAAATCAGCTCCAGGCGTTCTAGATCCCTCGCAATGTGTGCGAAGAAATCCTCCAACTGCCCGCTTCGAAATGGCAGGGGTTCTTGAAGAAGCGGCTCCAGAAGGCAAGCTGCCAGTGACCGGATGCAGCAATGGTTCTTTGCTAGAGCTAGACAAGCCTCTACTCTGTCGAGGAGGACGTGGATCGCCTTCAGAGAGACAATAACTAAAGAGGTAAGCAGCAATTTAGTGGGGTGGGGAACCAGGGAAGGGACGGCGAGGCGATGGGACGCCGTTTCCACCTAGTTCACAACTGAAACCCTTGGCGTGAGGTTGCTGCTGCCGCTTGCCATGCAATTGCAAAGTAATATTATGCTAGAAGACCTGGATCAACATTGCATCGTGCTAGCTAAGGTCGTGCCTGTGTACCGCCAAGACCTTTCGCTTCTGATTGCAGACATAGAACAAAGACCCTTGCTGGACCACTCGGGAGAACATGTCCTGGCAAATTGGAACTGCATCACTGGAAAGGAGAACAGTAGCAGCACGAGTAGAAATGTCGCCTTCGTCATCGTCGTCGTCGTCGTCGTCGTCGTAGCAGTAGCACTGACAGCAGCAGCAGCAGCTGCTGCGTTTCTGCAGCTGCAGTAGCTGTGCAGCAGTAGGAGCAGGAGCAGGATTCGTCGTCGTCGAGGTCATTTGATGCAGTATGTACGCCACGCCGATCAGGTAATCCAACGTGCACTAGAAGTCGTAGCAAGCAAGATGTTAGGTGGCGGTTTGGGCCCCGATTTTTTCGTGGAGTTTCTTAAGGTTCTATCTCCCTCAACAAAACACCGACGCAATGAACAAAAATCTACACAAACATTGCCCCATGGAGACAGAACCAAAAGATGTTCGAGCGTCTGAATTTGCAGGGCATGAAGAATTGCTGCTTTTGTAGTTTTCATCGTTGATGTGTCAATGTTTAGACAGAAATGCAGCAGACACAACAATTCTGCCTCATCAGCCAGGCTGTCGTCGACGAGCTGGAAATGGATGTCAATGCTGCGGACCTCGATCCGCTCACGTGGCACACTCGGGGATCATCAGTTCCTGCCTTGCTTTTCTGAGCAGCTTGATAGGATTTCCGGAGCACGACCCCGGGGGGGTTCCGGCCCGATGAGACTCGCAGATCACTGCAGTTTGCACAGGCGCTCCCGTAGCTTCCATGAGGAATGATGAGTCCTTTGACAGTTCCATTTTGAGAGGTGTGCAGAGCGACATGCTCCATGGTTCGATGCCAGCTTAAAGTCGACCATGATGTTTCGCCGTCAAACCCAGAGCAGATCCCTCTAATGACGCTACTGTAGTGCTCCAGCCCCCACAACCTGCGCGCGCCAAGGGACAATGCAGAGGCCTACGCTGTCAGCGCTTCTCGGCCTCAACCGCCATGGGGGAATGTGCTTCGGGCCGGACGACACATCCGGATGCTTCGGAAAGACAGTGAAACAGCCTTCGACGCTTTTTTCGTAAACACTGGAGGCTGGATCAGGAGTTCAACCAAGGGGCCAAACCATGAACCCATCATTCTGCACATATTATGATGGCCACACCAGTGTTCAGTGATCCGGGTCATCCGACAAGATCCTAAAGCACAAGGGCCTGCCTTGCCGTCGTGCTTCTGTAGTACCCGGTGAAAAGATGAAGTCGTAATGGAGGCGCTTGAGCTCATCTACGTCTGCAGCTTAATGGACACGCAAACGACAGTTAACACATGGTCTTGTAGCCGTGGCGGCACCCCTAGCGTCGGAAGATACGCCGTTCCGTGCGGGCCGGAGGCGGTGTGGTGATTTAGACAATGATGACAACAACATCGGCAAAGATCACGGTGATGATAGTGACATATGGCAAACGGCGCAAACCACGGGGATAAATGTTTTCCAACCGACATGAGTAACCCAAGGCACAGACTGCAGCTTGGAAAGCCACGCGTCCGGCCCTTTGTAATTCAACACTGCGGCTGCAGCTCCTAAGCTCTGCTGCTCTGCTCGCTTCAAGTCGTGGCGTCGGCAAGTCCTCGTATAAATTCGGCTCAGCCCACTACCGGTTGTTTCGCAATTTCGCTTGGCAGCGCAGTGCAGGTACTCAAGCCTGCGAGCTCAACCCGACAGTTGCATGTCATTATGTAGCGACATTCTGCTACTACCTGTATGTCTTTCTCAATGCGCTGTATTGCGGCAAAACAAGACGCGATAGTCTGCAGCGCAAAGAAGCAGCGCAGCCGACCAAGGAGCTGCGGAGCAAAGTCTCCCACGTGAAGCAGGGCTTGACCGCCGGGTGGCCCGGAGCAAGTGCACAGAGGGAGCAAGGCTTCTAAGCCCTTTTTTCTACTATTCCTCAGGCTGCAACTAACTTCCCTGACCTCCTGCTGCTGCTACTGCTATTATGTGCAAAAGAGGAGTGGAACCACTGCAGTAGCAGTCGTCGTCGTTGTGGTAGTCTTGCAGGAGTGGGAGGAGCAGCAGGAGGAGGAGTTGGAGTGGGAGTACTGGGAGTAGGAGTAAGCAGCAGTGGCAGTAAAGGCATGAGCAGCAGAAGCAGCAGGAGTAAAGGCAGGTAGAAGCTGCAGCAGGAGTACGTGTACTCGTCATGGAATATCATGATTTTCCGAGCTCGGGCTCGGAGTCGCTGGTGGACCTCAGAGTTGCGTCCAGGCATCCCGGCCAAAGTGGACTATGCCTGGAACGCAGCCCTGCAGGTCGGCAGCTTGACAATGGGTCAATGTCATTCAGGTATGCTTCTGCCCGGTTTGAGGTCCCGGAGATCCTACAGAAGAGTCAGCCTGTATGGTCAAGGCAGTGCTAGTGCCGTTGCCAGGCAAGCACTTGAACAAGCGTTCAGGTGTATTGCGCAGAACAGCTCCTCAAACACAGGCAACCCGCATGGCACATTCACAGCGATTGGTTGTCGGCGCCTCAGCTCGCATCCTTCCCAGTTCCGTCGCTGTGCTTCCCGGGTCTTCAGTTGTTTTGGTCCGTCCTTGGTGTTATGGTGTTTGCTGGTCTTGGCTTCCAGGTGCACCTGGCCCATCGAATCGCGAAGGGTGGAAGTCTTTGCTAAGGATCAGCAGCTCAACATTACACGGCAGGATCGTGGAGTCCTCGGCTGACGAGTTAGGTTGAAGTCCGTGGGGAACACGATGAGAGCAAAATGCAGCGTTGTTCGATGGAACCTTAGCCTTCGCCCTCGGGACGAAGCTTTAGTAGCTTCATAAATTTTGACACTGCGCACAGCAGTCCTGGTAGAAGCGGCATAGCGAATCTACCAAATCTGCAAAACCTGGATCTTGAAGACAGAAGACAGAAGCTTCGGAAAGTCAAAGCATTCCAACAGCTTCCGGGATGAGGTAGGTTCATAAGCCCAAGACCTCGGGTCACCATGTCGAGTCACCGTAGAGAGCGCCTTCCCTGCAACAACATGTCCAAGTGTGTCAGCGTGTGTAGTGCCATGGAACGACAAATGCTGCCGGCAAAGGTTTTTAACCTGTAGCTCCTGGCCCGAAAGGCACACCAAAAGCTCGTCAATGGTTCTTTGAGCTCTCCCAGCAAAGCATGCTTCTGCATTGCCCGACGTGTCTGGCTCTCCAGGCTCTACCCAGTCCTGAATCTTGAAGCTCTTGACTGGTTGCCAACATGTCTGCTGGTCCGGGAGCGTTGCCGTCGATACTATCATCATTGGGCGTTCTTCCTGTTTCTTTTGCTAGTTTGCTTGCATGGCCAAGTTGATTTGTGTGGTGTGATTTCCTGCTGTTACGCTTCCTTCTTGTTAAAAACTTGACAACATTATGGAGCGATTTCTGAAGCCTTTAGACCTTGGGCTTGACGATGCTGCACCTGCTTTGACGCCTTCGGGACTTTGTGCACCTCCGCCTGTAAACGGCCACTTCCGCGACCCCCGAATCCGAGACAAGGTCGTCAGGTCAGCGCGGCCGTTGACGAGCTTGTGGGCAACATCGCGGATGCGGTGGAGCAGTGCCTTGGATGTCTCAAGATGTTACATGTAGGGATGTCCAAGTGCGACGCAAGGCTTGCTATAGCAGAAGTTTCTCTCACCCACGAGCTTTTCGAAAGCGTTGTTGCTTCAAATCTAAAACATGTCCGAAAGCTAGTGTGGCTTGAGGCTGGAAGGTGATGTGCTTGCGAAGCACCGCCCTTGCAGACTCGGAGTTTTCTACCCTGTCTACGCCGAGGAAAGACCCAGTGCAACAGGGGCCTTCCTGGCAGTTTAACGTCGACCTGGCTTTGCTGCGGAGCCTTAGTGTTGCGTCCATAATCATGTCAGGATGCACAAAAAACCTAATTAGTTGGTCATCGAGGTCGACTGCTGTCACTCAGCAGCTTTCCGCTCGAGCTATTTATCCATGCCAGGGTGGCTGTGGAAGCTGTGAAAAGAAGCCTGGCACCTACTGTGCTTCGTCAGAGCGTGCACCGTTGAGGATGTGACAGGGGCCCCTCCTACCTCCAAGATATCAGTTGCAAGCGGCCTTACCGGAGATGCTGCCCGGATTAGAGTGAGAAGTTGCATTGGCTGGACCTCAGCTTGATGTCAACTGCTACTGTGCAATGTCACGATTTGACATGCCCTGACTACTTTGGCACTCTGGCATTCGCTTCGCATGACCAGCTTCAAGCGGTGATTACTTCGTTCGAAGGGCTTCGTCTCATCCAAGCCACTAACCCCACGCGCCCGAATCACTTAAGTCTTCCTGCCAAGCACTTCAACAGGTGTTCTGGCACCCGAAGCCGGCCCCAGCATGTCATCACCCTGCTCCCTGCAGACTTGGCGATGGTGCAAGATTTGCAAGACACAGTGGAGGAGACCCTGGTCAGGTAGCGCCAGGGTTCCTGTATATCATGAAGACGAGGCAGGAGGCTTACCCCGAGAGGATTTGAGCTGGCCGGTGTGTTTGGGTTGTTTGCCTCGCGAGATTCTGTTGGCATTCCAATGGTTCAGTGTCTCGTCCGAGGCACACCAAAAGCAGTAGTCAGGTGTGCTGAGAGTTTTTGTTTTTGTCTCTATAGGGCCTTGCTTTTGCAGTGCAATGAACCGTGATTCCGTTTCAACGTACAGCGACTGCCAGGAGGACTTCGACAAGCTGGAGAAAGAGCAAAAGCTGCTTGAAGCCGAACTGCAGGCAAAGCTCCCTGGAGAAGTCGGTCTCAATTCCGAATTCATTGGGGATGCTTCTTGCAATGTGCTCACCCGTCCGCTTGAATGAACATGCTCAGCATCACTTATGATGGCTACTGTAGAAGTGTGACTGAATTATGCGGGTTTCCTTTCCACCGAGCAACATACACCCGAAACGTATCAACACGTCCCTCGGCAAGGAGGCACAGAAGTATCCGCTGTATCCCAGCCGCGACTACGTCGCGGGAGCCTAAGCAGTGTCATAGCTTCAGAAGGAAGGGGGGTCAAATGCAGTTTCTGTTTTGCAAGAATTCCCCAACCGATGATCCTGCACCACTTGTTGAATGCAAGCTGCTCCCTTTGGTCTCCAAATCTACTTGGCTCTTCTGAGACCTCGCGATGGTGCGATAAGATGTCCAGCTTGTGGATACCTTGAGTGTACGCAGTCCTTCGACAAGGGATGTCTCGGTGGTGTGATAAGGTATTTTCTACTTGCCCAACATACTGTAGTATACTATGACTATGCCTCCTGCATATTACATGTTGGGTACACAGCCGACAAAATCCCTTTGAAGGGAAACCGACGACAACGAAGCCACGGAGCCTTGCAGAGGTCGCTTCTGTGCCAGAGCCAGGGGAGCCTCCGCCTCCCGAGGTACGGCGAAGACTGGGTCCTTTAAGAGGGCCTTTATGTAAGAGGGTTCTAGGGTTTCTGTATCGGGGTCTGGGGATGTGAGTAGATTATATAATTATATGTATCTTCAAGCTTGGGGAACTTGCCATGTCGGGCTGTGTAGCTGTGCGGCAGTTACACAAGTGCTCAGCCAACCAACCCGACATCCTTGCCCGTAAACGTCGGCAACACAAGCCCTCGTTCCTGCTTCGACTTTTTGCAGACGTTAGGCAGCGAACATCATAACTGCAAGGAGGGCTAGCGTAGATCCTGTTCATACACCACGAGCAAGCGCTAGTGTGAAGGATGGAAAGAACAGGTGAGATCATTCTGCATGTTGCTTCGGAGCTCGAGCTTGCTTCAGACGACGTCGGAATGCGCATACACGCTGCCAAAGGGAACTTGCATTCTAAAGTATTCTCTCCCACACTTGTGTGTACACAAGTCTCATGCGCTATGCAAAAGGCATCTGGCGAGGACATCGTGGCAGCTTATTCGATGGAAGTGCATCATCACTTAATTTCTCTGTTCGCACTCCGCAACTGTCCAGCAACTGTCAACATCTGTCGCCATTGACTGTCAGCTTTCCTTGTAAGCTGGCTAGCGTTTGCCTTGCCACTGGTCTATTGAAATCAATGCAAGTAGAATCGCTTCCCTGACGCTTCCGTAGAACAACTCGACGATTGGTCCTCGAAAGGGGTATTGTGAAGACTTTTGTCCTTGTTCGTGTTGGCGATATCCCGACACTCTTGCTGCAGATTGTCATCGGCACAATGGACACAGACGTGCCGAAGGCCTGCCTCCGTGACAGACACGCCCTGGCTGTTTGTCCACACGCTTCTGTCACGTGTGTCGGGGCAGGGTGCCGGTGGCCGAAGAGCCAGTGTTGTCTCGCCTATTGTTTTTCGTGGTTATTTCAAGACATAAGACGAAGCCGGTTCTTGGACGGTCTTGGACGCTGATGGCGGGCTGTAGCTCAATTTGCTGCCACATCCGAACCTGGAGCGAAGTTGATCGGAATCAGAGCTCCGAGAATCTCCTGGGTCGAGACTGGGAGCACCCGCAGCTGCACAACCTCGCAGCAAGACCAACATTTCCCGCCTGCCTGAACGCTCAGGTTGAAGAGACATGACATCCCAAGTCGCCTTCAAGATGTGAGGTCGGGACCAGTATGATCTGTGAGAGTCTCCGCATGCCCAGCCCTCTTCGTGTCAGTCCGGTCACCATGTCAGAGCTGCTCTCTGTGCCAGCCCCCTTGAGTCACGCAGAGAAGGAGCCAGGATCGGCTAAACAGCGGTTGACGTCATTCGCGACAGCAGTCAGAGTGCTTTCGTTCCGACCCAATGATTGAGCAATATGCCTATACCCATTACGTACCATTGCAAGTATATAGTCATTTAATGCATGTGCGCAAGAAGACACACAAGAAGAGACATACATGGAGACAAATATGTAGAATAAGTTCTGCAGGCGGCACAGAGATGTATGCATTGATGCGTCTGTGCTTAGACTTGTGCTGGTTATAAGCCTGGCCAATACCTGCATGCATGCGTACATACATGTGTGCCGAATATGGTACCTTTCTCCACATTCAAGCATTTCTGGGTGTCTCTTTCCTTGTCCACAAATTTAGCTATCTATCTATCTATCTATCTATATATATATAGATACACCTCTCTCTCGCTATATATATATATACATATATACACATACATACATATACATGTGTCTACGTAAGTGTCTTTGCACAGGTGTAAGTTCTTTCTGTCTGGGAAGGCTGCCGGACGTCCTCGTGGCCGCTTCAGTGACTGCAGGGCACATGCGAATGCCAGAATCAAAATCCTGCGTTTCCGTTAGATATCCGCTCAGCATCATTGTCTGCTGCTGCAGTACAAACCGTGCATGATGTAGGCTCTGGCATCAGACTGTGGTGCATGGGAGTGGGTAAAGTTTTTAAAGTTAGCATCACCTGTTGAACACCTTGCTGTGCATGCTAGGGGTCACAGCTGATGCCGTGTGTTTGGGCACACGGCCACTTCAAGAGATGAGCATGTTCGAAGCGACAGGGTGCTACCTGACCTGAGATACGTTGCTCCGGCAGGCCGAGCTTTCATCCATCGCAGCGGCCATGCAAAAGGAGTTCCAGGCGTGCAGCTGAGAGGGGTCCAAAATGCAGACTACTTCTGATATCTGAAGACGCGAACAAAGCCGACAACCTGCACAGATGTGCAAGCTTGTACCAGACTCGCAGCTATTCAAGCCGAACTCTGACTGAATGATATGCGTGAGAGTTGCTTGCTAATCGCCAGCACCACCAAGCCCGATCAATAATTTTATGATAAGAATGATGATGACGATGATGATGAAGAAGAAAATGATGATGATGCTGATGCTGGTGCTGGGGTGACGGTGCTGGTACTGCTGCTACTGCTGCTGCTACTGCTGCTGCTGCTACTGCTACAACCACTTTCACTACTATTACCACCACTATTACCACCACCACCGCCACCACCACCACCACCACCACCA